>JAYESA010000004.1:264182426-264267083 GCA_036927795.1 Iris macrosiphon | reverse complement strand
ACGTATTATATCGGATCAAGGATCAGAGATAGAGGACTGTGAAATTAGTAGTTAATTATTGGAACTGAGACTGGGTTTAGGTGTAGATGTGTGTCGCGTCCCTGTCTGGCATAGAATAGAGTATTGATTTTGGTTTGTATCTCATCTCTAGGTACTACGGGACCTGAGGACTTGGACGTGGGTACCGGATCCCCGTCATCAGCAGCCGGACGCAGGCAAGTGTACCTTGCCACCCTGTATTTCAGTTTACATATATTTATTGTTCCATTATGTACATTGTGCCCATAGTTATGTTGACGTTCGATACTCCACGTCCGGATCGCAACCGGGTGATAACATTCGACTTAACGTCTTAGAATAAATACTAGATGCTTTATAGCACCTCGATGCACGTACCTGAGTACATCGATACCCCAGGACACACTCATACACTGTGATCGTGCCAGATTCCTGTATCCTGATACTGACATCATGACCAGAGACTGGAACGACCTTAGGGTCGCGTCTGTTGAGTTATTTCTGTGTGTGGAGACTGTAGTTAGAGGTTCAGGTTCAACGCACAATCGTTGACCGCTTGGGAAGGGGGAAGACAGTTACTAGACGTTTGGGCTACTCTGCACGCGCATATATATATGTAGTATTTTCTAGTGATACCTGTTTCTAGTGATACCTGTTTCTAGTGTAGCTGTTTCACCCGTGTGACTCTTTGCCCGGAGCTGCGGTACGTGCCGTGTGTTTCCGTGTCTGGAGCTACGGTTTTATTTTAGAAAGCCTACGCGTCGAACGTTATCTTTAAATTGTGTCACACTAGATGATTATGATAGAGTACCCTGTCGTGCATTTGTACTTTCTGTTTACTTGGCTTGCTATATTTCTGTACCTTGTTACGTCCCTCTGAGGACCTGGTTCCCTGCCAGTTTTGCAGCATAGACGATTACAGAGCACTTGGAGATACTGATGGAGTGGCATATCTTGCGAGCATGGTACCAGGTACTCACATTATATCTACCGGCATTATGGTTATTTTACATTGATTATTCACCTGCTGTTGTAGCCTAGTTTTGTAGACTCATACTTCTTCTCGAGTCTATTCGAGTTAGTGTGTTATTGGGCGGCCGACCTTAGCACATTTAGCTCTTTCTTGTATACTGATGTACATTGTGGATTGAGACATAGAGGTTTACATTTATGAAAAATTCTAGATAGTGCCCATTATATTACAGCTTATACGTATTCGAGTCAGACCAGAGTCTGGTCGAATGCGTAGCTGGCGTGTCACGTATTCCTGGTCCTACGTATTTTGGGACTGGGGCGTGACAAATTGAAAAGTCAAGTCATGGATATCTAGTGTCAATTTTTTTTTGGTCCAGAATACATAGTTGACACTCACTGATACACTCTTGGATATCCATACTTGACATGTATGTGTGTCCGTGTCCGATAAAATGCTTATAATCTTATCCTCAATATCGTGTCCTAACCTTTCATATCCATGTGTCCTACAATTTTACCATACGTTTCATGAGATGACATGATGCAAACATGTGTGTGTGTTCGTGTCCGTGTTAGGGTTAGTGTATGCGTGTTAGTGTGTCTGCGTATCCGAGTTTGGGTTAGTGTTTTAGTGTCCGCGTGTGTGTGTGTGTGTCCAAGTTAGGATTAGGATAGGTTTAGTTTCCGCAGCACCAAATATCCACACACACACACACACACCCTCACTGCACTGTGCACAAGTGTGCACTACACAATACCTCACTTGATACCCAAGACTGCGTCTAATTAACTCAGATAGGGTTAGGGTCTGTGTCATGTCCTGTGTCGTGTCATAACTAAATTGCCACTCTCCCACACTACCTACAACACTTCTCATATAATCCAATATCCCGACCACATCCTATATATATAATATCAAAGGAACCCCCCAAATCATCGACTATGAAGTATAAAGGCAATGCAATTAACTGCTCCCTAGCCACGAGTTGCTACCATTGTACTACTCAATATTCCTCACATAACTCACATATAATTGCTTCTACCCCACACCATGCCCACCCTTTCTATCATACATTAGATGCTGCTACCCCCATCAGGTGTTGCCTAGGTTGATGTCATTTGTAGGCATTGCAAACAGTTGCTGCCTTGCCTCCCTATTGTCTGCTGCTGCTCTAATTGCAAATAGCTGCTGCTGTTGCAACTAAATATTGCTGCTGCTACTATGCTTACGTGCTACTACTGCTGTTAATGCTTGTTGTTGATGCCGCTCTTCTAATTATTGGTACTACAACAGCTGTTGTCATCTATAACTTGTCTGATCACCCCTAATATCTGAGAACACTCACCTTCACTGCTAATAACACTCTCCACAAGTATTGGACTACACTGAAACCCAAGCACCACATCCCCTTCTCGGCACCTCCATGTCACAACACCACCACCACAAAGCTAAAACACACACACACACACACACACACACACACACACACACACACACATATATATATATATATATATATATATATATATATATATATATATATATATATATATATATACTTAAAACTTATATATATATATATTCCTATTTTAATGAGTATATAAATATATAATCAAGGGAACAATTGAGAATCAAGCAAAGAATGACCAACTTGTCATTTCAACAAACACGTGGTGGAAGAAAACTAGCAAGCAATCTCTATAAATGATTCTTAAGTTCACAAACCCTAATTTGTAGCACAAGCATATCACCGGTATGACTTCACCTCCCATTGTAGTATGTTTGTGTCACTGTTAGTGTCAGTGCATCCATGATAGTGTCATTTCAAATAGGCTATAAGGCACCAGTCATGTCACACACACACACACTCCATGTCAGTGTTAATGTGTCCGTGCAAATGTCAGAATAATTATGGTGTGTGTGTCTGTGTCAAAATGTCTGTGAGTGTCTGTATCGGTGTCATGAGAATTAGGGTTAGAGTTTACCTGACCGAGAAGGGGGCTGACTGATCAGAGAGCCGGAGGCGGAGGGAGAGTCGGAGCACAGACAGGACGAGCTGGAGGGAGAATCGGAGCACATAGGGGGGGAGTCGGAGGGGGAGTCACAACACAGGGGGAAAGAACCGGAGCACAGGGAGGGAGACGAAGAGGGGGGCTGGAGCCAAAAGGGGGAGCCGGAGAGAGCACGGCGTTGGGGAGGGGGGCCGGAGAGCCGGAGGCGGTCATGGAGCCGGAGGCGGCGCGTGGATTCAAATTTTTACGGATGAAAACGAAGGGGCAAAATAAAAAATCATAACCCTATATTAAACAATTTAGCGACGTATAAAGTAGGAGTCACTAAACGTTGCTGTTATTTAATGTATTACGACGTAATTGTTACAATATCGCTAAATACGTCGCTGTAATTAAAACATTAGCAACTATTACCGACGTATATTTCCATAATAATAATAATAGTCGCTGGATGATGCTGAACGTCGCCATTAACGACGTTTTACGTCTTTTTTTAATGGAGTCGCTAAATTCGTAGGAATTGACGACGTTTTACTCTGACGTCGCTAATTGGACAAAATTTAGTAGTGATACCTCGCAATTTTCTTGCAAGTTAAAAATTCGGTTACCATATCCATAATCATCAATTAGACATCAAACTACAAATTTTTAATCATATGCATAACAATGGTTTGTGATAAACAAAACCTGAGATGATTTTCTTGAATTCAAAGTGTCCTTTGTACATTCTACCATCAGTTAATAGGCATTAGTTACATGATTCAATAAATATAGAGTTTTAATCATGTCATTCTGATAGGGTATTAATCTACGAACAAATAAAATTGTTGCAATTTTTATCAAAAAATTGAAAATCAAAACATGTTACCAAATTTTGGCCATATCAATAAAATTGTTACCCAAGGAGTCTGCGGGTGGAGAATGACGAGAGGAGGCAACAATTGCATTAGGTTTTAAACTGAGATCTCCGTTTGTGCTTCAAGATACTCTATAAATTAAAGTTGCTTCCGAGTAACAAAGTGAATCATTAAATTACAAGAAAATTGCAATGGCAGCAACCAAATCAACCTAATACTAGACTGGCAAAAACTGAAAATAAGCAAAATCCATGTTTAAATTGTGCACGCAACTAGCAGTATAAATCTAGAAACAAAATCAACAAATCTAGGGCAATAATTAGGTGCATATGCTAGGGTCCAAATCCATCCAAAAATAAAATTGTTGTAATTTTATCAAAAAATTGGAAATCAAAACATGTTACCAAATTTTGGCCATATCAATAAAATTGTTACCCAAGGAGTCGGCGGTTGGAGAATGACGAGTGGAGAACGACGGTGTGATGGTTGAAGGACACGGAGGGGACTCGTCAAAGGACGCGGAGGGGACTCGCAGAGGAGAAGGCCTGTGGTCGCGGAGGGAACTCGTCGAAGGACGCAGAGGGGACTCGCGGGGGAGACGTTATGTGGTCGCGGAGGAGACGACCTGAGATCGGCCGCGATGCACTGGTCGACGACGGAGTGGGTGGCAGAGAGGAGGAGGAAGATGAGGAGTTGTGTTTCGAGGATCGATTTTTTTTTTCTACAGAGGAATAGGAAGAGGAATAGGAAAAGATGAAAGAGTTGTGTTTTGGGGGAAAAGAGTTTTCGTGTCCGCTCATAAATTTAGGTTTTTGCACCAACTGAAACTTTAGTCGCTAGAATACCGAATCCAAAATTAAAAATAATATATACTTCTTAGCAACTGACATGGTTAGTCACTAAATAACTTCAAAAAATTATCGACCCACTACCGACGGAAAAGCGACGAACAATTTGACATATTTAACAAAAAAATTAGTTACTCGCTGGTTAGTCGCTAAATAGGAACGTAAATTGCTTAGTCGCTGTATTGTAGTGAATGCTCACCCCTTGTAACAAGTGTATGAATCAACAAAATACCCCCATATCTTTTCTTAACATGAACCTGCAAAACAATAATATATAGAAGGCATTAAATACATCCCCAGATTGCTATATATATAGGCTTCATCTAGGGATTGGGTTTTCAGCTTGCCATTAAAAGGACTTCTTATACTACCACTGTCGCTACTCTCAATCTTTCCTTTTTGCAGTACTCTTTACAACTCCCCTACTCTAGCTCTCCTCACTTTTTCCCTTCCCTATCTCCTCTGCCATCCTCTGGTCCAACTTTCAGTCCACACCCTCACTTCCCCTCACTTCCAGCATTCCTCTTCTCGGCCAATGGATGTGGACTTCCTCAACCTATCGCCAGAAGCCCAAATGGACCTCATGAACATGATCTACATGGAGAAACTCGCCGAATTCTCCGAAACCGCCACTCCGTCGTCGTCCGACGCTCTCCCCCCCGGCTCCTCCCAAGCTCTCTACACCACGCCAGCCGCTCCGCATTCTCCGGTCCTCCTCTTCGGTGCCTCCCCTCCCCTCCTCCGCGCCCCCCATCATGCGGAACTATCGTCCGTCGCGGCAATGAGGGAGGTGATATTCCGGATCTCGGCGATGCAGCCGGTCCACATCGACCCGGGGTCGGTGAAGCCCCCGAAGAGGAGGAACGTGAGGATATCCAAGGACCCGCAGAGCGTGGTGGCGAGGCACCGGAGGGAGAGGATCAGCGAGAAGATCAGAATACTGCAGAGGCTCGTGCCCGGGGGGACCAAGATGGACACCGCGTCGATGCTCGACGAGGCCATCCACTACGTCAAGTTCCTCAAGACCCAGGTGCAGTCTCTGGAGAGGGCAGCCGCTGCCGCGAGTCACCGCCCGGGCGCAGCAGCTGCTGCAGGGCTAGGGTTAGGGTTAGGGTTCTCTTGCTATAGTACTTCTCTGGATGGTCAAGGGTTTCCGGTGCAGATGTTGAGGTGAGTACGAAGGAAGGGAGCACCGGGAGAAGATTAATCTAGGGAGAGAGTGATGGAATTAATGTTTGGTCATGAAGATTAACTCTTCTGTCCATCTCCCTACGTTTAATTCATTGTTTAGTAGTAATGTGTGTCAAAGAATTATGTGTCCAATTATGTTATACATTGACTCTCTTTTTCAAGCTTTCTCAAGTTCGATGTTTCTATTGTATAACATGTATCTCATACAAGGCCGACCCAGGATTTTGGTTTACTCCGAGATCAACTTAAAATATCCTAAATAAAATGAGCCTATTGACTGCTGCTACCAAAAATGAATTTCTATGTTTCTTTGTCTTCGAACCCAATAGAGGCAAATATTAAGAGAGATAAGGGTGAGGACAAAGACTTGTATAAAAATAAAAAATAAAAAATAAAAAAATTATTGACTGGAGTCCAATCCAGTCCACCAGTGACTACGTCCTTGATCTCACAAATTGACAACGGAATATTGAATCAATTTTGGAACATGCAGCAACGGAGAGTTTAGATATTCCATCAATAATATTAACATTCAATAATCATGTATACGTACTAACATATGTGAATATGGCATCCATGTGTAATTGCCGATGTTTAAAATATAAAACTATCAATAGTTATATCTGGATAGATGCTATTTATTTATGATTTAATGTTATACATACATATTAGTAAGACGTTATAAAAAAAGATTTATTTACAGTAATTTTTTCTATATTCTATGTTTATTATACAGAATTTTCTTATTTTAAAAAAATTAAACTAATCTATCATACATTTTATGTTTATAATACAGACATGTCATATATTTTATATTTTACTTAAATGATTATTGTATAAATTATTCTTAAAATATAAAACACAGAAAAAATTAGTATAATTATTTTTAAAATAAAAAATATGTATAATATAGATAAAATATAAAAAAATGTTGTGCAAATAAATCGTTATATAAATTTTGTACCCCACCACAAATATATAAAATGTTGATGCAATGAATACAGAAAGACACTATGAACAAACAAAATGGACACGTTAGCTATTTCAACATGATAGGATATGACAGGAATATGAATACAACACCAATTCTTTAATGTCCAGTGCATGTTTTGCATTTTCTCTTCACTTTTTCTCAAGCTAGCTATGTGTATGCTGCTCGTGTTCTTTAATATTTTATGTTATCTGATGTCCGACTGATTGATATGCAAGGATTCTTAAATTTTTATTTTTTTTTCTAAATAAAGGTGTTTCTTTCTTTCGGGGAGACAACATCGTGGCACATGACAGTATCAATCCGGCCCAGAAATCATTCTTGCTGTGGGGTTTTAAGACTGCGCTTGAGGTGTCGGCTAACATAATGTTGCTATTATTTGTTATTTTCTCAGACAGTTCTTCACGAGTTATCAGAAACAAAATGCTGAACGAACTTATTATGATTGCACAAGATCTTTTTGAACGAAAATCTAAACTTAAGCAACCGACAAAAACAAGCGTTGTTCTTTCTTGAAAACGCAGTTGCAATAGAGATAGAGCAAGGAAGAAGAAAAAAGAGATGAAGACAGAATACAATTATTTTGCTGGTGCGGTGAAGGCCACCGTTGCTCAAAACAAGATTCGTCTTCTATCGATGGTATGATCCCAGGAGCTAGCAAGTTCACAAGAGAACTTTTGGAACGCTCCTAGTCACCTCTTTGTGTGACTCGAACGAACTCATTTTGAACTCCTCTTTTACAAATTTTGGTATCTCTCAAAAGGAGTCTAGAGTGCTCTTTTAAAAGGAAATGATGGAAGCTCATCCTCCTCTTTTTTTCAATGTGGGACTAAAAAACCAATATACAAAATTGATATCCCACAATCGCAGCCCAATGCATAGCCCGCTCAGTGACCGCTCAGCGCCCGTTCAGCACCCGCTCAGTGCCCATTCAGCCCCCGCTCAGCCCTCGTTCATGCAACACACGCATGCAACCTGAGCATAAAACTTGCACATAAAACGAGCGTACGAGCGCAACAAAAGCGCACAAGCATCCTGCGGCGATGCTGACGTGCAAGTACAAAGTGCGCCAACAAAGCGCCACTTTGCGCCCTTGAGCCCGAGTACAAGTCTGACTCGCTAAGTCCCTTTGGGGCTTAGCTCCTATGGAATAATTTCCAGGAGCATGACAAAAAACTTAAAAGCTTTCATTGAGGAGTTAATACTTTTTTCTTCTAATAAAACACACACATATGGCACCCATGTGCCCCACCACACACCATGTGCATACCTCAACACATACAAAGTATTATATTGAGATACCCACTTGGTGGTGTAGCCAATGCGGGACTATCTTTACAAGTTCAAAGGCAAAAATATCAACAATCCCTCACATATCTCAATATATGGTTTGAGCGTTCCCCACTGTGATTGCCCATCATGCATTAGGATAGATGTCACTTCGACTTGAATCTTTCCGCAAGGGTCGAATAACAGTATGCTACAAGAATGAACTAAGCCTTGAATTCTGCACCGTAGCTATAATTCTTTTCACTCACATAATGACATCAACTGTGCTTCCGATTCCACATTAAAGGTCATGTGCATGCCTAATTTCGGTGCATGTACTTTGGGCGTATACAAGTTTTCCTCAAGAGACGGCCTATATCTCTTTTCATACACTCTAGGTGAGTTCTTTTAAAGAGTCCTTGGCATGAAGCCTTGCGCTTCCTTGAGGTGCTACTCCGATATGACAAGGCCCAAAGCCGAGATCCCACCTTATTGTGGTATCATCCACTGTAGCATGCGGTTCCAACCTCTTTGTAGTGCCAAATTATCCAGCATGAAGCCTTGCGCTTCTTTGCGGTATTATGCCGTTGTGACATGGCTCGCGCAGGCGAGGCTTTATCCTCTCTAGGTACCTCTTGGTGGTGTCACACCACTGTAACATGAGATCACCGGCCCATTTTTCTTATTGTGTCCTCGACTAGCTAGCGCTTGAGACCTTTGGTGAACGGATCGGCCAGATTTTTTAGGCTCCGAACATCAATCACGGCAATGACACCAATCTTGATAAGATCATTCACTGCCATGTGCCTCAGACACAAAGTCCTCTTCTTACCATTGAAGAGATTATTTGATGCCACAGCTGCAGTTTCCTGGTTGTCATAGTATATCGGTATCGGCAAAATTTGTGCACCAACCACTGGAAGATCATACATGAGCTCCCGAAGCTAAACTGCTTCATCTGCTGCAGCTGCCAGTGCATAGAACTCAGATTCCATCGAGAAATGAGAGACCATTGTCTGCTTCTTCGATTTCGATGATATAGCAGCTCCACCCATAGAGAAGACCTATACTCCTGTGGACCTTTTACTTTCTACTTCACCAGCTTGCATCATTGAAGCCTTTCACTACTGTCGAAAATTTGTTGTAGTGCAGTGAATATTTCTGAGTCCTCTTGAGATATCTTATTACTCTCTTCACAGCTTTCTAGTGCTCAACACCTGGATTTCTCGTGAACTGACTCAGCATTAGTAGCTCGAATCATATCCATCAGCTCTGACTATATCTGCAATCCCCACATCAGTATCTCGACACTAGGTACCAACACCTCAATACCCAAGCTCTCAAGATCGGCCAATAAATTATTGTTCGTAGTCAAGCAAATAGCCACTGGATACCTGCTTAAGGCATCAGCGACTACGTTGGCCTTCCCTGAATGGTACTGCAATGATATGTCAAAATCTTTCATTAACTCCAACCACCGCCGCTGTCTCATGTTCAGCTCTTTCTGTGTAAATACGTACTTTAAGCTCTTGTGGTTTGTAAAGATCTTCACACGCTCTCCGTACAGATATTATTTTCACATCTTTAGAGCAAAAATGATTGCTTCCAACTTCAAATCATGGATAGGATAGTTCTTCTCGTGAGTACATAATTACCTGAAAGCATAGGCAATCACCTACCTATTTTGCTGCAGAACGCAACCCAAACCCTTCCCTAAAGCATCACTATAAATAGTGAATCCTCTTGACCCCGATGGCAACATCAACACTGGAGCTGTCATCAATCTCCCTTCAGCTTATCAAAAGTGACCTGACAATCTTCTGTCCAGACAAACTCCACATCAGCCTTGTCATCGGCTCTGCAGTCTTGGAAAAGTCATGTATAAATCTTTTGTAATAACCTGCTAGTCCCAAAAAGCTTCTGATCACTGCTACTGAACTTGGAGTAGCCCATGACTCCACTGCTAAAATCTTTTTCGGATCTACTGAGATCTCATCTCCTATAATCATATGTCCAAGGAATTCAACCTTGTCAAGAAAGAACTCATACTTCGAAAGCTTGCCATAAAGCTTCTCCTTCCTAAGAGTCTCCAGAACTATCCTTAAGTGCTACTAATGCTCCTCCGGGATATTTGAATACACTAGAATATCATCAATGAATACCACCACAAACTTATCAAGGTACTGGTTGAATACCCTGTTCATCAGATTCATGAATACTGTCGGAATATTGGTCAACCTAAATGGCATCATCATGATCTCAAACTGGCCTTACCAAGTCCAAAAAGTTGTCTTTGGAATATCCTCTCTCTTCACTTTCATCTGATGGTAGCCTGACCTCAAGTATATTTTTGAAAATACCTTCGCTCCGCTTAACTGATCGAAGAGATCATCTATCCTTGGCAACGGGTATTTGTTCTTGTAACGACCCATTCCGCTCAAGCGGAGTGTCAATTCAAACGGCAAAAGTGCAGTTACCTGACCCGCTTTGCTCAACGAGAATACTCATTGAGGCAAAAGGATTTCCTGACTTGGCCCTTCAGGAGTTCCGGCTTAGGCTTTCAGAGACTCGCTCAGAGTATCGCTTGACCGAGGCGAATCATCGCTAAGGTGGATGGCTACGATGAACTCATCTTTGCTTAGCTAGCACATTTAAAATATGGACGATACATGCTTGTCGCTAGGTGAATCACCCCCTACATGCTAATAAGAATACAATGTACCTAGCTAAGGAAATAATCCCAACTTGTATTGCTTGTGTTATAACATAAAATTAAAATATTATTTATAATCAGACTCTCGCATGCTATCTTTGCCTTGTGCAACTAGGCCCAGCTATGCCTCGAGTAGAACGATATATGTATACTCTGTAGTGCACTGTTCACTTGTTTACACTGCACATCCCTAGATCATGTCGCTCGGTATGTCCCTTTACGGTTTTACTCCTCACTTACCCTTAGACCCGTGCCAAACGTAAATGCTTATATTTTTATAAAAATACATGCTTGCCTGCTTATATTTTAACTTGTAATATTGTCTCGATCTAATACTTGCCACAATAAAACTTATGCCATAATCAAGTAACACTATCATATATCGTGCATGCATCTTGTTAGCTAGAAGACTATTAAATAGTCCTTCTGTGCAATATGAACCTACAAGTATCCGGGACTGTTAGGTCGCCAAGGCAGTCCCCGAACCAGGGGAATGCATCAAGGCAAGTTGAACACTGAATAAGAATTCTGCCAAGTAAATCAAGAATCACAGCTCGTGGAGCAATACTGATTCAGAACAAGAATCATGGATTATCATGTCAAGATATAAAATTAGAGATTTTTGTAGAATCATGGATTATCAATCCCCAGACCAGGGGAATTGCATTTTGCGGACAACTAGTTAACAATAAGATTTTTGGATCTCTGTTCCTGCGGACGGTCTCCGGGGCACTACGATCGATCTGATCTGGACGGAACACCTGATTAGTCTGCCTGTTTCGGACATAATAGCTTGTAGCGCCTGTGAACTATCCTTCATGCCATTCTCGCTCATAAACTAATGTAGTCACTTATTTTGGAAGAAATGACCTGTAGCGCTCATGATCCTTGAGTTCCATATTATTTTCTTTCATGTACTATACCGTCCTTTATGGCTATGCCAGTGACTCCTGTTCATATAGATAAGTCATCCTCGCTTAGCGGCTATTTGCGTGCGAGTCATTGCATTACATCGAGAATATCTGAAATATCTGAACGATCATAACATAATTATATATATGGAACACTAGAACATCTTCTGCAACACTTCTGGATAACCTGTATACTCGTGCACCCGAAACAAAATCTCATTCATAACACTTATGTTTGTATATGTTATTGCCCCTGGATTGCATTATATATATGTCCGTACTTGATTTAACTTGGTTTGCCTTGGACAGGGAAGGACAAATGGTAAGTTGGTAAGTCTCGTCGTATTCCTTATATCGCACGGCGTACTGCCACACGAGTTAGGCTATTCATTATTGCCATAAAACTAATCCTAAGGTAAGATTAGAAAGATAATCTAATAGATGGTGCACGAAACCTATATAACGTGTTTGGATTTATCGAGTGGGCGAGTAGCCTACCCATCAGTGCATTCATTTATTGATAATCCACCAGATTGCTTGCAGGGTACGGAAGAACCTCGTTCTGTGCGGATGCCTCCTACATGCGTGCTAAGGCATGGAGTTCACTCTGGAGCCTTGGAGCGTTGCGTCCGAAACTGAAGCATATATACAAGATATAATATTGGAACATTGCCTATACATTATTCCACAAATGTAGCAACTTGACACGCTTTTACTGTTTCAGATAGAGAGGCTTGAGCGACTTATAATCTCGGCCTAGTGTCCCTGTAACACTTGATCAATATCAATAGAGGGTTTGCTTTACTTCAATACTTGTGTTATTCAATGCTTCCACTATTGACGACTCTGTGAACTTGTTACCAATCACCTGTGCGTTTATTATTCTGCTGCACTCGGATAATCTGTGCGACTCTGTGGCTTAGACCTCTTACCACCTGCATGGACCACGGTCTTGTACGGGCGCAGATTATGCTCGTGCGGCATCATGCCCAGATGGGTCAGAGCGATCTTCCTACAGGAGCGCTGGCATGGTGATTCGGGCCTAACGGGGATGGCCGATTATCCTACGGGAGATCGGGGCATGACAGCTCTTGATGGTGAGGTTGTTCAGAGCCTTATAGTTGATACACATCTGTACCGACCCATTCTTTTTTGGTACAAACAATACCGGAGTACCCCTTGGTGATAAACTGGATCGAATGAAGCATTTGTCCTATAACTCATCCACCTACTTCTATAATTCCATCAGTTCATTATTGTTGACTCTATAGACGTGCTAAGGAATTGGCTCTGCGCTTGGCACCAAATCTATAGAGAACTTAACATCTCGGTCTGGCTGCAAACCCTACAACTCCTATAAAAAATATCTATAAACTCTGCTATCAATGGATATGGAAACTCCTTCTCTTCCACCATGGCTCCACAGATGTCATCCTCGCTCTACTCTACTGCTCCTATGGAAATCTCAAACTCTGGCTCTCCTGGCAGTCTAAATAATACCTTGTCTCCACGATAATCTATACTAGCATGGTGCCTACTCAACCAATCCATCCCGAGTACAATATCGTAGTTTAGAAGTGGCATTACGAGTAAGCATGCACTCAACTTCCGGCCTCCTAGTGTAACCCTCGGATCCTTACAAACATCACTGACCAGGATAATGCCTCCCCTAGTCGTGATCTTATAAGTCCTAGCAAATGGTTCAGCCTCTAAACGATGCTTAAGAGCAAAAGATACAGATACAAAAGAACGGGAAGCACCAGAATTAAATAAAGCATAAGATGGAATATAATCAAGAAGAACAAAACCTGATATAACATCCCCTACTGGCTCGGTCTCCTCGATCGTCATGGAGAATGCTTGCCCCTTCTGTGTACCTCTCTGTTGCTGCTTGTGCTGTACAAACCTCTGCTGCTGTGTCTACAATGGAGGTCCTTTCTGCTGACCCACGGATGGCCTCGTTGCTGCTCTCTGAACTGGGGTGGGTCTCTGAGCTGCACGACAAGGAGATACGGGAAAATCCCACATCTGATGTCCTTCTGTGCCATAATATAAGCACACTCCCAACCTCATCCTATAGACCTCCCAGATATGGCCAGTCTTCTTACAAAAATGACAGGTAGGAGTCTGCTAAACCCGTCTCTGCTGCTGTTGTTGTGTAACCTACTGATCTGGTGCCCGAACTAGAGCCTGCAACTGCTACAAAGTCCTCTGCTACTGGAAATTGGGTCACTTATCTGGACCTGCACTGCTGTTAGCTCCTCTGAATACATCTCTGCCCTCTTAGAGTTTAGCTCCAAGTCATCCTCTGCCCTCTGAGCATCCATCAATATATCCTCAAATGCTGCAGTGCGATGACCCCTGGTAAGAGATTTGACCTCTCTGATCAATCCTTTTCGGAACTTCCTCACTCTCGTAAGGGGGTTCTGTGTATCCACAAATCTGCCCAATCTATAAAACTCTATGGCGTATTCGTCCAGCGTCATGCTCCCTTGGACGAGGCCCTGGAATTGGCTCTCTAGGGCATTCTGAGCCACGTCCGAAAAGAACTCCTTAAAAATCTCTTTAAAATCTCCCCAAGTCAATCATGGCGCCACGATCCTCGGGTCCGTACGAAACCATGTCAGGGGAATGCCAAATAACTGAATGCTCGCTGCCTCCACCTGCAGGCTCTCTAGAATCTGTGCTAGCCTCAGGGTCCTCTCTACGTCCTCGATCCAATGGTCGGCGTATAAAATCCCCTTTGTGCCCCAGAATTCCTTGGACCCCATCCTCTTGAAGTCAATGATGGTACCCGATCTCGGTTGGTATGGGGCAGGATGAGACGGTACTATATGTGGCTAGACAATCGCTACCTTCTCCATAGCTGCTAGTGCTAACTGATGATCACTCTCGATGCCCTGACATAGAACATTTGTCTGCCTCTACTGTGCTACCATCATCTCATGAAACATAGCAAATATCTGTATCCCGTATACTGGCATGGGTAGTGGGGGTGGAAGATCATCCGTGACTGATGGAACAATCCTCAAAATTGGAGGACAGCACCCCCAAAAGCTGCTACTGAAACCCCCACCGGAACCGGTGAGGCAACCCTCTGAGCTAGAGATAGTGGAGCATTGGTTGTTTCCCTCTCAACACAAGGCTGGGAAGTAGTTGAGGAAGCTGCAGATACTCCCGAGTGATAGAACCTGATCTTCGGAGGCATCTTGAAGACAGATTCAAAACAAAGGGATCAATATATAAGATACCAGAACATCAAAGAAGGATAATAATATTTTAAAGAAAGCAATTATTTTGATTGATAAGGATATCAAAAGCAAATGAATTAGAAGTATTCTTAGCTGTGATTGAGTATACTCTCATCCTATATCCTATATCCTAAGGTAGGCTAATAATAGTACTATAAGTTTGAGCACTAGTACGATATTGCACTAGTTGCGACCTTGACCTACATGGGCCACCAAAAAAAAATGTCACGACCCGCACCCGTTGTAAGGGTACGAGAACGTGGGTACGTTCAGCCTATGCCGTGGCATCGGCGGTAGAACGTTGTCTAGGTCAACAATACTATCTAAATATCTCACATAATATATATGTACCTGTCAGGATATCTTAACTCCAAACGGAGGACAAATAATAAGAAATAATCATAATAAAACTAGATGAAGATGTAGCATGTTAATGAATAGAAGAAAAAAAATCACAAGACACATTATAACTCATAATCAAGTCTAATAGTCTGGCACAATAGTCTCAAATATAATATATGACAAAATTTCTAAACTAAGACATAACCAATACAAGAGTCTAAACATCTGTAATTAGGTGATCATCCCCTGGTATCGGCTCCTCCTGAACCACCATCTCTAACTCTACACCCACTATGTCCCGAGGTCCATAGTGTGTAGGGTACCAGTCATTTAAATCATCTGAAAAAATATCCAGTCAGGATTAGAGCGAAGCACACCTCTAATAACAGTTCTAAATAAATGATAAAGACTATGTAATAGTAAATAGAGAGAATATATAAGATAAATAGAGCATGAATATAAAATATACAGAATATAAAAATATTCTAAATAGTATAAGAGAAATGAGTATTATATACAAGAGTCAGGAAATACAACTAACTAAGTGAGTGAGTACTAGCTTTGACATGTGATCGGCTTGGAAACATGAACAGGAATCATGGCCTGGTTAATCATATGTGAAGTGTATGATTAACACTAACAGGAGACTTGTACATGAATACTTGTACATGAATGGGTATTGATCACATCTCTAACTAACACTCCCCATCCCCCGACTGGTATAGTAGATCCAACCATGGCACGTTACGACACGAAATTCTCTAAGAATATAGCAAGTCTCCCAGGAATCAGTGTCCATACAAGTACAAGAGCAACATGGCATGTATATGACACGCCAAAAAATACCGAAAATAACATCACATGACGGGATCTGAAAAATACCAATCCGTGTTACCACGTGTAAAGAAGTCAAGGATATCTACACTAAATATAAGAAACATAGAAGATATCATAAACGAAAAACTGTCAGAGAATGTACTCACCTAAGATCTTGAGCTGACAATACTAATTTGTGTCTGGATTGGTATTACACTGACCCATATATGAATAATTTTGTCAATGGGTATAAAGAAAGATAAATATGCTAAATGAGTCAAAATATGTTTTTTAGGCCATTTCTAAGTCAAATAGTCAAAATAGGTCAACTCTAGGTCAAATTAGTCAAACTTGGTCAAACTAGCTATTTTTATGTTACATGAGTCTATATATAGGTTATTGGTTCCATACACTACTTATCTAGGCTAGACTAGCTATATTAGGGTACTAGACTATCATGGCTATATAGTATCACAAGATACACAATAATATATTATATACTGGTTACCCTATAGTTAATACAAACCCTATATGATTACCTTGGCTTTAAGCCATATTGGTAACACTACCTAGCTACCCTCTTGACATCCATGACCAATACCTAGAGATAAAGCCAATACCTAGTATTACCTTGATGTATCTTAAGGTAACACTAGAACTAACATACATAACTTAATACAACTTAACTAACTGACAATCAAACTAACACAACATATAACTAACTGTATGTATATCTATTATACTACTAACATCTCTATATTAATACATGCGCATCTAACAGTTAACATATATCTATAGTTGACTATTAACTAACTCATAACATCACACTAACATATACTACTAACCAAACTAACTGTCAACAATTACTATCATCTAACACACTAATATATTATCTAACGATTAACTAAACACCAATTAACAGTTAACAACTAACTAATTAATTAAACCAGCTAACATCTAACATCTAACTAAACAAATCAGATAAAGGGAGTTTATGTTGACCTAGAAAGGTGGGCTTGGTCAACATCCTCCTTAGGATTGGGCCTTGGCTTGTCATATAGGTATTGGAGGGCTAGGATTTTATTATTTTTAAAATGGAGGGCTAGGGTTGAATGGGGGTTGATGTTGAGTGCTACACACTCCAAAATTATGAAAAAATTCACATGAAGGAGAAATAAATTTCTTCATGTGTTGGTCCAATGGGGTGTGGCACCTCAATGCACTTTTAGATAAAAGTGCCCAAAAATTGGAAATATACACAAAGTTGGGTTTTGAAAAAATTTAATTAAAATTAATATAGTTGGTGTTCTACAATTAATTGGAAGTACATGGGGATAAAATTGGATGGGACACAAGTGTCATGGACATAGTAGATTCAGAATAGAATAATATCATAATTTGGGTTGGACAAAACGGGTTGATATTGTGTCTCCAATTTCGATTAGAACGGACAAGGATGCAAAGATGGGTTTAATTGAATTTAATAGGAAAAGTGATATATAAATATATGTAAAGGGAGTTTAGGTTGACCTAGAAAGGTGGGCTTGGTCAACATCCTCCTTGGGATTGGGCCTTGGCTTGTCATGTAGGTATTGGAGGGCTAGGATTTTATTGTTTTCAAAATGGAGGGCTAGGGTTGAATGGGGGTTGATGTTGAGTGCTACATACTCCAAAATTATGAAAAAATTTACATGAAGGAGAAATAGGTTTCTTTATATGTTGGTCCAATAGGGTATGGTACCTCAATGCACTTTTACATAAAAGTGCCCAAAAATTAGAAAATTGCACAAAGTTAGATTTTAGATTAATTTAATTAAAATTAATATAGTAGGTGTTCTACAATTAATTGGAAGTACATGGGACTAAAATTGGGTGGGACACAAGTATCATAGACGTAGTAGATTCAGAATAGAATAATGTCATAATTTGGGTTGGACAAAACGGGTTGATATTGTGTCTCCAATTTTGATTGGAATGGACAAGGATGCAAAGTTGGGTTTAATTGAATTTAAGAACGGACGTTTGTAACGAATATTGTGCGACTAAAATGAAGCACAAGAGAGGGTATTTATGAGTTACACAAGGGTCAGAGTGGAAGGCTGGCATGTCTAGGAAAAGTGTATAAAATTTGTTGGAAAGCAAATGCTAGTGTAGCGCTCCAAATATCGAAGCAACGGTAAGGTGCACAAAGTGTTATGAATATTGCACAATAATCTAAAACATTATGATTTAAATTCTAATTGGCTTCAAACTAACCATAGTCTCATGATCTTAGCTAAGTAGACCTAAAATTTGGTCGAGAGATTTACACTAAGTAACAGTAAATAGAGAGAATATATAAGATAAATAGAGCATGAACAAGAAATATACAGAATGTGGAAATGCTATAAATAGTACAAGAGAAATGAGCATCATATACAAGAGTTAAAAAATATAACTAACTAAGTGAGTGAGTACTAGCTTTGACATGTGATCGGCTTGGGAACATGAACAGAAATCATGGCCTGGTTAATCATACATGAATTATATGATTAACACTAACAGGGTACTCGTACATGAATATTTGTACAAGAATGTGCATTTATCACATCTCTAACTAACACTCCCCATCCCCCGACTGGATAGTGGATCCAACCATGTCACGTTACACCACGGGATTCTCCATGAAGGTAGCAAGTCTCCCCAGGATTCAGTATCCATAGAAGTACAAGAACAACAGGGCATGTACAGGATACGCTAGGAAATACCGAGAATAATATCTCATGACGGGATTCAAAAAATATCAATCCGTGTAACCACGTGCTAAGAATTCAAGGATATCTACACTAAATACAAGAAACAAAGAAGATATCATAAACAAGAAACTGTCAAAGAATGTACTCGCCTGAGGTTCTGAGTAGACAATACCAATATGTCTGGACTGGTGTCACACTGACCTATATATGAATAATTATGTCAATGGTTGTAAAGAATAATAAATATGGTAAATGAGTCAAAATATGCTTTCTAGGCCATTTCTAAGTCAAATAGTCAAACTAGGTCAACTTTGGGTCAAACTAGTCAAACTTGGTCAAACTAGCTATTTCTAGGTTGCATGAGTCTATAACTAGGTTATTTGGTCCATACACTACTTATCTAGGCTATATTAGCTATATTAGGGTACTAGACTATCATAGCTATATAGTATCACAAGATACACAATAATACATTATATATTGGTTACCCTATAGTTAATACTAACTCTATATGATTACCTTGGCTTTGAGCCATATTGGTATCACTACCTAGCTACCCACTTGACACCCACTACCAATACCTAGAGATAAAGCCAATACCTAGTATTACCTTGGTGTATCTTAAGGTAATACTAGAACTAACATACATAACTTAATAAAACTTAACTAACTAACAAATCAAACTAACACAACTTATACTAACTGTCATGTATACCTATTATACTACTAACATCTCTATATTAATAGATGCTCATCTAACAGTTAACATATATCTATAGTTTACTATTAACTAACTCATAAAATAACACTAACATATACTATAAACCAAACTAACTGTCAACACTTACTATCATCTAACACACTAATATATTATCTAACAATTAACTAAACACCAACTAACAGGTAACAACTAACTAAATAATTAATTAAACCAACTAACATCTAACATCTAACTAAACTACTCAGATAACATCTCATCTCAGACCATATCATGTCTGTGCACAACCTGCTATGCAACAACAGACCCACACTTGATATAGCTGCTGTCAAGGCTGTTGTAGCAGCTCTAAAACCCGACTGCACACATAAGTGTATAGTCCCACACAGCCTGACAGAACTCTCCTTGCATCTCTCCAACTATTGTACACCAATAAAATATGACAGTCCTCTCAACAAACCAATGACTGATACCTAATGTGCAGACCACATAAACTCCTAACAGTCCTCACATAACCCGGGTAAACCGCCCTACCAGTCCACAAATGAACACTAAATATAGACACATGAATACATCCTAAACACACACACACACACACACACACACACACACACACACACACACACACACACATATATATATATATATATATATATATATATATATATATATATATATATATATATATATATCATAACCATACTAATTAGATATACACAACACTAAAATAAAGTATCAAAACTCACCAACACAAATAACCAAACACTTAGAGTGCATCGCACCCGTATCACACTAAATCTATGATACACTAGCGATACGCTCCCAACACAATATCTAATATATCAAAAATGATATGAGCAAGTCTAGAATCATACTTATAAGCAATATAAAGTGTTAGCTACTCATCTACGTGTCCAAAGTAAAATATGACATGTGCAAACTCCCATATCAAAGGACTAAATCAACCTGTATCACTAAATTGCCATGATACAGCCTACTCATATCCAATTATGGATATGACACTAGCCTCACACACTCAATCTAAGTCTAATTAGATCTAATTGACCTAATGATAAATACTTGATGCATCAATCTCAAAATTCTCCCAAAATAGGCACAAATCACCATGTAAAAATTATAATATAAGTCATATGAATCTAGTTCTTGTTCCTATAGATATATATAAGCCAAAGAAGATTTTCTAATGGTCAAATGCATAAATTAGAGTCTAATTATGGAAGAAATTCAAAATTTACCAATTGAAAGATGGATTCCTAATGAATTACTCAAATGGACACGATCCGGACACAAGCTCATTGCCAATTCCTTCTTCTCCAAGTTATCCTTGAAATCCAAGCTCCAATGCTTTTCAATTATGAAAATTAAGAGGGAATGCGAGTGAATTGAGTGAATTTGGTGGAGGGATGAATTAATTTGGAGAAGAACTAAATTGGAGATCTAAATTTGGAATGAACTAATGAGATGAGAGAGTGTCACTTTCCCTCATATGGTTGGCCCCCCTCTAGCCCCTTCTCCAAGTAATCCACAATGACTACAATATCTCCACTAGTTAATTAAGAGTTTTAATTATGAGGGCTATATTAGGAAGCTTATAATTCTTCATGAACTAATCTAATCTCCTTAATTAATTAAGGAAATAGTCTAATTGGGTCTAGTCCAAACATTGGGCTTAATATGACATGACAACTAATGGGGTCACGAATGATAAGTCTAAATAAAATAGGCTAGTCCACTAACAAATAAATAAATAGTACAACGCATAGAATTAATTACTAGCATAATATATAATATTAAATTACTAACTAATAAATATGCTAATGACAAAAATATCCTCATCTAGAATTCTGGTAATGACAAATCTTTTTGAAGTCCTTATGTCTCCTCACTCGCTTAGTTCTTGGTTCTGCGAGTTTTGGTTCAAACGTTGTCTCAGGAATGATAACTTCTTCTTGGACTATATCTTCATTGGAAGCGTTAGCCTCCGTTGCACTCACATCATTCCCCGGAATGTCCGCAAAAACAACGTTCTTGAGCCTTCCAAATTTATCTTCGAAGAATTCTGCATCACGAGATTCAATAATATTGTCACGCCCAGTACCAGAATACGAAGACGGGCATGGCAACTACCCCATATAAGGTACTATACGTTGTACGACGATCACGACTATAACTAGACAAAGGGGGTGCATGCTTCAATCAAGTCTCCTAGGTTCAAGAACTTTTATATCTCAAACATTCAAACAAGAAGAAATAATAAAGAAAATTTTAGAATAAGTAGTAAGGCATCCCAAATGCCACATTAGAATATTCTTTATAGATCTGGCGATACAGAATGATATGCCAGATGCAAGATCATGGTATACATGATAGTGAGTCAGCCATAGTCTGAATATATATAGTCATGTAAGTAACTAGTATCCAGATTTGCTGGCTAACAGGTGCCAGTTGGCTAAACGTCTAAAAGAATATAGTTTACAAAGACGAGCAGTGAATAAAGGAACCCACTCGTTATCCTCGGCGGTCATATTCCTAGTACGCGCCATGAGTCGGGGAAAAGTACGCTGGATCCTCGGGTGTTGGCTCAAAATCTGGCCATGCAAAACCAGTGGGATTAGACCCCAAATAGCAAGTACCACAAAGGAAGCACAAAAAAAAAATCAAAACCTAAAGCAATAAATATAATATATATAATAGTTCTGCGTCGTAGCATAGGTCCATGGCATATCGTAACACAAAGGCCAAATCCTATAACCAAACAAGGGCAGGGGTTAAATCTATCTCACTATGATAGTCCATTTCCCTAGGGTACTAACAGAATAATACAATCACAACCAAGTCAAATTAATAAAATTGGCCAATTACTTGCACGGCTTGCTATTTGTGGAGTCTGAGATTTTTTTAGAATAATACATAATAAATATTCTTAGATCACGCCATTTACGAACATGAGCTAACCTAGCCAAATAGATGAATATACAGGCACTTCACAAATTATACCAGTTCTTCGTAGGGCCACTAACCTAAAAATACGGTATTAGCGGTTTTAATATTCTTATAGTGAAACAGTGGCTCGGTATATTTATAATAGTTGAGATACTGCACTCCACTAAGGTAGATGGTATACAGTATCTGTGGTGTCCAGCCCACAGAATACTTTAATTTGAATCTCTGTAGGAAGGTTCTTTGGCATGATCTCGGGATACCGTTTTCTTCCCATGTTTTGACCACTTTTAATTGCTTAATTAACCCTATATTGTGTTCAAAAATCTCAAGGCTTGGTTACATGAGAATTCCCTTAAAATGTTGTACAAAGTACATGCACGCTAGATACGAATCCATGGAATTTTAATCTGGATTCACCCGAGTGTGTATACAATATTCAATAAATTAATATCCTAGCCACGCTTTGGTATTTGACTTACATATCATGTCCGTGCTGGGAAAAATAGTATATTTATAGTATTACGCGTTCAGGAATTTGGAGGATTCTCGATGCACATCCCAAATATAATTACTTTAACACGTAACATGATATGTCGTACTTCAGCGCATATTAGATCAAAAACTTTATCAGACAATAATCGTACCAGCACGGATACAGTATTCGAGTCAAATTACCAATAATTATTGGGTCACATGAATCTTGATCACATTATAACATGAAGCTTATGTCATGCACATAGCCGGTTAGTCATTATTCACTTAATCTGGTTCACCGAGAAAATCTTAAGTCCAACACATATTCTGCCATATATGAAGCCAATCTTAGCACATGGTCATGTCTAGCATGGGGTATGGTTTCTAAGTCCATTCTTCCTTAGAATCAAAATCCAAGCAATACAAGGATCAACTACATAGAGGATGATAAGAAATATTCTAAAATAGGATAAGGGAACACATAATGAATGCACTACGTCCACGTATGGGGTTACTAAGGATAACATGCGCATGAAATTGTATGCATGAAGGTCAGGCATATGAACTAAATCAAGCGCATGCTTAGGATGCTGCATGAAGTCTGGGACGCATAAAGCCTCATGAAGTGAGGGACGCATAAAGTACACTAGCTACAAAAGGGGTGTGCGCACAAACATACAGAAGTAAGGTTGGTGCACAAACTCACAAAAATAAGGTTGGCGCACAAACTCACAAAAACTTATAGAAACAAGGTTGACGCTCAAACTCACAGAAACAAAGTTGGCGCACTTTGTCAAGTTAACCAATACGGCTCACTTGACAAAAGTGTGCAGGCAAGAAATAAGGCGTGCTTTCAAATAAAGTACGTGAGCAAACTAGCTAAAAGATAAAACACACAATCCGAGGTCAAATTTTGACAGTCGATAAACTTGACAGTCGAGAAGCACACAAATTAAATAACAAAAAAATTAAGAAACAACCAAAGCTTCGTCCCTAAGAAAACAAAAAGGGAAGAAAGTACGCAAGTAGACCAACGTAAGAAAAGTGCGTCGGCTGAAGAAACATAGAAAAATTATGCCATATTGCCAAATGCAAAGGAATGTGTTGACTGACTGTGGCACACTTTCTCTTGGTTTTCCAGGAAGAACTTTGATTGAATATGCACCAAAGTGCGCCAACTGAGTTTTTCTCTCAAAAGTGCGCCACTGACTCAAGGAGTGTGACTGACGTACTTTTGCTAAAAGATCGAGTACAGTATAATTAGTACGCATAAAGAATTGGGACAGCACACCAATGCACCCAAAATGAAATATACTTATTTCTACCAGAAATTGGTCATCTTATAAACTTTTTACAGAGCACTGTTCTTCTTCTCCTGTCAGTCATTTTGGTATACGTATTGTATCAAGTTTCAACACTAAACTTAGCTAGACTCAAAATCAAGCACAGCTAAAAGCAAAGTTACATAAAATATGGTGCTCTACACTATGAGATAATTAGTTTTATAAAATACAAAGTTTTTAGGAGATCAACCCCAGGAAAGCAAAAGTGAACCCATAGCCCCAAACTCAGGTCCATGCAATTCCAACCAAGAAAATAAAGAAAAACAAATATTAAAGATGAAGGGGTGCTCGGTCTCAACAATAAGAGCTAAAAATAAATAAAAAATATTAAGAACTAAAAGTATGCATAAATATATGGTTCTTCTTCTTGTGCAAGATGTACTTGCCTACGAAGGGAGAGAGAAAACCTAAGAGAGAAATGGAAAAGGAAGATAATGAGCAGAGAGAGAGAAATGAGAATATATAGGTTTATATTTAAGATATGGACCATTGGATCACTCAAACCCATCCAAGCCACACATGCCACAAACCCAACCAAACTCACACTCTCCACAACTCTCAGGTCCGGTCTAAACAATAGCCAGGCTAGAAACCAATATGAGTCAAAGTGCGCCAAGGACAATGTGCACCAAAGTGCGCTGATAAAGGGGGCTGACAGATATAATTAGACTCGATATCAAGGAACCTCCAAGCATCACTATTTTTAGCATATCCCAAGAATATAGCTTTTGTAGTCCTCGTCCCCAGCTTATCTATCTTTAAGTCTGGAAGCTTCACATATTCCAAACACTCCCACACTCGAATGACATTCAAGTTGGATCTAACATTCTACCAGAGTTCATGAGAAGTGACATCGAAAGTTGCGTACGGCACTCAATTCAGAATGAACGTATCTATTAGCACAGCTTCTCTCCAAAAGCAGTTTGGAAGACCCACAATTAACAACATAGAGTTTATCATCTCAATCAATGTCCTGTTCTTCTTTTCTGCTACTATAATTAATTAAGAAGAATATGGAACATTTATCTCATTGACAATTCCATGTTCTCTATAGAATAATACGAATTCAATAGACCTGTACTCTCCGCCCCGATCACTTTTGAGTCTCTTGAGTTATCATCTAGTTTGACGTTCATCTTCAGCCTTGAACTCCTTAAACTTCTCGAATGCTTCATCTTTAGACTTGAGTAGGTAGATAAACGCATACTTTGAGTAGTCTTCGATGAAAGTAATAAAATAATTTATCCCGATCTTTGTAGAGAACTATTTGAAGTCACAGATATCTGAGTGCACAAACTCCAGGATATCTGTACTTCGGTTTATCTGTTTGAACAGTTTTTTTATGATCTTTGTCTGCGCACAGTCCTCACACTTCTCCACCTTCTTACCCCCACACTTGGAGATAAGCCCTAGGATAGACATATTATTTATTCTTTATAATGAACATGTCCTAGTCTATTATGCCATAACTCAAGAGAGTAACCAGAAGTAGAGACTGCATTAATATTATTTGCAGGAGTTACAAGTTGAAGTTTGAATATTCCTTCGGTACAAAAGGCTTTTCTGAAGTACGTTCCTTTGTATGACATTACCATCTGTCCAGCATGGATGTCCATCCTCAAGCCTACATTGCAGAGAAGACTTTTCGAGACTAGGTTATTGGCTATCACCGGTACGTGCTTCACATCCTGAAGCATCAGTAATTTTTTTGAAGTCAAATCACTACTAGAATAAGTCAAATTAGCGACATCTGAAAACGTTGTTAAATGACATAAAAACATCGCTAAAAAATTGTAGCGATGCAATTAGCGACGTTCCAGTAAAGTAGTATGTTAGCTAGTCGTTGACAGAAAAAATATCACAAAATATCGCTATAACGATGTTTATTAGCGTCGTTTAGGCGTCGCTATTTTTTTCAAATTAGTGACGTTTAGCAACGTTACGTCATTAAATTAGTGACGTATCATTTATCGCTAAACGTCGTTAATTTTTTTTAGCGACGTCTTGTAACAAATTTAGCAACGTTTTATCAAACTGGTAAAAACTGTCATGTCAACAATTTAGCGACATAATTAGCAATGTTCTGATACAATTAGCGACATTTTTAGCGACGTATATAAATATCGCTAAACGTCGCTAAATTATAAATAAAAAGTTTAAAAATCTAAAAAAATGTATGCTTACAATTTGTCATATAATTAGTCATATATCTTTGCAATATCACAGTTCAAAAAAATAGACAGACTCGGAGTAACCCTCCATTGAATTTTTTGGGTTTGCCGACCCATTCGGTGGAACACTCAATACCGGTAAATTTACATACATTTAATATGAATAATAAAGTAAAATTTGAAGAAAATAACACATTGAAATTATAAACCGAGTCTCAAGAAAATCCCGTCATAAATAATGCAATAAATATCCACACAACTAAGTACAAAAAATAAAATCTGAAAGCCTTAATAAATGTATAATATTCGTAAATGACCCAATATCATGGGTCAGAACACAAATAACTAGTAAATTGTCCTAACTCGGACTACTATGGATCTGGAGGAGGATAGCACCGATGCGCATCAAGGATAAGAACAACTCATACTACTCCCGTAAAATTGACACCGATGTCGATGAAGAAGGTAGTGATGTCGGTGGAGAGTGTCGATGAAGGTGCACCAGGAGGACGTATCTTCTCCAACGATGCTTGTCGATGGTTGTATGAATCCATGGTAGATAATAGCCTCGTACTGCTAGCATCCATTGAATCCTGCATCATCGTCAGCCTCTCGCCCAAGGACATTTGTGATGCCTGCAGCTCCGTCAAGCTGTGTTCGACGCTCTATGATCAATAATTCCATGCTCTGTCCTCTCGGTCATATCTCTGAGCTCCATGATATTGTGCTCAAGCGTATCAAATCGTGCGATGAGCATCACATCGTCCGGATGTGGCTGAAAAATTGGCTGCTCCTCCATCCTTTGCAGCAACTCATCACGGAGAGACGCAATCTGACAGTCAACGGTCTCCTAGACTCGGGCAGACGCTTGCGAGGGCTGTGGGGAATACGCACTTGCAGCGGAGGCCCTAGCAATAATGGCGCCAGAGGATCCAGAACTGTAGTACGTACCCCTCTAGAGACCACCAACGACGGTCATCCATAGCTCATCCATCGACGAAGATGGAGAGGGATGCGAGGAAGTACTAGCCTCTCATGTTGTAGGTGCACTAGCAGTTGCCCGCTCACGGAGCCTAAGATACTCGGCCTAGAAAAATATGGATACTCGATAATTGCTAATGTCTAAGGTACTTATTACTAACTACATGGATATTTATTTGCATATTTCCTAAATTATATTAAAATTAACACAAAGTAAAGTAATAATTATATAGCTCTGTGAGGCCCTCTCATCAATAAGATTTTTATCCTTCCGATGGGTGGCCAGGAAGACGATCACCATGTTGGCGCCATCACCCCTCTATACCTGTTAAAAATATATTATTTAGTACTAAAATAAAATATTTTATCCTACTACCATTTTATCATACTTGTATTAAAATAATATATTTGAAATAAAAAATATACCAAACGATAAAAATATACCGTTATCGTAATCGAGCCACCACACCACTTTGCTGCCTTCTTCCTAGCTGCCTTGGCCTTCTCAGACCTTTCCTTGTACCTTGGTTCGTCAAATCTAGCCCTCATCACAGTCCACTACTCAGGAGTGATCCAACCTTGGATCAGTTTTTTTTCATGATCACGAGGCTTCTGGTCATCCAGAGCATCACGGATCACCTTGGCAACGATGGCATAAAATATCTGCTCAATTAACTCGACCCGGTACTGTGGATAAAAATACGTTTGATACAAGAAATAATTTAGTAAGTTACATAATATGCATAAATTAGATGATTGATATTAAAACCATATATAGTTTTACCATAAAGTGTGCAAACCAGAATGCCTTTCTTTCGTCCGGAGTATCAGAATAGTTGATCCAAAGGCCACCATAGTGGTACCTCAGAAAGTGGCCCAAATGTCTCTGTACCGACGAGGGACGATATCCATACAGAGATAATTATATTTATGAAAAAGTGAATATACGATGAATAAAGAAATACATGATATATATGATAATAAACCAACTAATTGACTTACTTTGTACTGTCGGCCCAAATCTTTGTTCTCGTCTCATTCGGGGGTGCGTATAGAGGATCTCGCTGATGCTGGGACGACGTCGGCTCAACCTTCGTTACCTGCTCATCTGTCTCCATGGTTCCTTCAGCAGAAGGAATGCTAGATGAGGGAGTAGTCTCAGACCTAGAACTACTCATCCCAGGAATGCTGCCACGCAATGTCGTTGTAGTCAGGGATGTGACTGGTTGATATACTGGAGTACTTGGCGACGAAGATCCAGAACCGGCAGTAGGCAGTACCTGAGGAGCATTATATCTACCTCGGGACCTGTTGAATGCTCTGTGTCGTCCTGTCATACCTGATAATAACATATGATGATAGAACAAATACACAGATATATAGTACATATACAGTCAAAATGTTATACATATCTCACAATATCAATAGAATTGCACAGTTAATAACTAGTAGTGTCACAAGTCTAAATATATAGTACATTCTATAGTCAAAATATAATACATGTCACAAGTCTAAATAAATTTATTTTATTTTCAATCATCTTCAGAAAATTTATCTTGTTCGTCTTCCTCGTCCTCCTCTTCCTCTTCCTCCTCATCTTCACTTTTATTTACTTCGTCTTCGTCTTCGTCTTCCTCTTTGGATAATTCTACATATTCTACATTATTAGTCGTGTAATGAATAACTTTTGTTGAGTCCACATATACAATAATTGTTACAAGAGGTTGCTCGTCCTCCTGATAAGCTATTTCGTCAATATCAAAGGTATTTCTAGCTTTAGTCTTACATACTGCCCACCAGTCCGACCTCGTTGTTCTTCATCAAGGATAAGTTGTGAAGTATACGAGATGAGCTTGACTTGATAGGACAAATGGTCCATAGCCTTGATATCTATGCTTATAGTTTATATCCACAACAGCATGCTTGTTAATTTTTTAACCTTGATTTGAATCGGATCGAACCATTCACACTTGAATAACACGAACTTAGTAGGTTTTGTGCCATAATTATATGTCAACTCCACAATCTCTTGTAAGATGCCAAAGAAATCATTGTCTGGATCGACGTCTTTGTAGTTCGAAGATTTGATACACAAATAACTGTTTTTCGTAGAATCAAGATCCAGGAAGTTGTCTCTGATCGGAGAATTTGTTGACTTGAACCTAAACTCATTCACATAGTAATTTGGCCATATTTTGATGGCAGTAATTGGTCCATTGTCTAGAGTTCTAATAGATTCAGTCTTGGGTGTTATTAGATGA
This sequence comes from Iris macrosiphon, assembly GCA_036927795.1. Classification (NCBI taxonomy): domain Eukaryota; kingdom Viridiplantae; phylum Streptophyta; class Magnoliopsida; order Asparagales; family Iridaceae; genus Iris; species Iris macrosiphon. The sequence goes on along the minus strand of JAYESA010000004.1, from coordinate 264,237,241 downwards.
TCGACCTAAATACCAAAGAAGCGATAGTAAGTTATTTATTGTGCAAGTGCAAACAGAAAGAGTAATTACTAAGCTCCTTACATATGCGCTCAACCAAGAAGAAAAATGATGTCTCATTTCTTGTTCTACTTTGTCGTCTGTTATGTAGGGTCTAACCGACCTCAACTCATCATTATATGTGCTGAAAAATAATGAAGCAACCATCGATTAGTAGCATTAAGTAATATATACAACCACTGATTAGTAGCATTATACTATTACATTGAGATGATGTAAAACGTGGACGTATTAATTACTTACCCATCTAGCTTTTTTATTTCATCCTCATTGTAATTGAGTAATATATACAACTGAGTAGCCCTTAACTCGTCGTCATTCAAATATCTTTTCTTTATTTTTTCTGAAGGCTTTTCGGACACATTGAATACTTTCAGTATTGCATCATTAGATTCCTGATATCTGTCGTCATTTCTCGGAGCTTTCGTTCAATTAGTAGAAATATGATGTTTGAAATACGTCGAGCAAAAGTTTATAATCTTCTCGAGAACATAAGCTTCACAAATAGAACCCTCAACCCGTGCCCTATTTTTTACCTTTCTCTTTAGGTAATTTAAATTCCGCTCGAATGGGTACATCCATCTATAACCAATAGGCCCACCAACACGTGCCTCATAGGGAAGATGAATTAGCAAACGCTCTATGGAGTCAAAGAATCCAGAAGAAAACATCTTCTCGAGCTTGCACAGTATTACCTCAATATCCTTCTCTTACTTTTCTCGGCGATCGACAAACAACTTAGTAGAACAAAGATCTCTGAAAAATATGTTGAGCTCTGTCAATGGATCCCAGACGACCTGCAGTAAGAATTCCTAAAATATAATTAAAATTAACCTTTCTATGAATATGTGACAATCGTGGCTTTTCATACCCGTCAGTTTATTCTTCTTGAGGTCGATGCATTTTCTCAAGTTTGATACGTACCCGTCTGAAAATTTTAGGCCCTGAATCCACCTACAAAGTCTCCCTTTATCCTCCTTATCCAGTGAGAAAATTGCCTTAGGCAGCTTTAACTTTCCATTCTTTTCCTCTATCAAATGCAACGTAGGACGTCTATATATTTTTTCAAAGTCCAACCTGGCCTTCAGATTGTCTTTTGTCTTCCCCTTTACATCTATTATAGTATTAATTATGTTATTAAATGCATTATTCTCGATATGCATGACATCAAGGTTATGTCTGATCAGATTGGTGCTCCAATATAGCATATCCCAGAATATGCTCCTCTTCGTCCAGTTATGAGTGCGACCAAATCCGTAACATTTGTACCCTTTAGCAAGATCTTTTATAGCACTTGGTAAATCTTTATTTCTTCCTATATCGTGTATCCGGACCACCTTGGCGGTGATTGGCTTTATCATAAAGCCAGCATGAAAGCATTTTTGTTCCTCCAGTATGGATAATCCTTCGGCAGGAATTATCGATGATAATCGAAGAAGGACGATTTGCCTCCATTTGAATGCGGTCCATGCAATACGGACATGAGAGATGGCCATGAGTGCTCCATTCCGAAAATATTCTATAGGCCGAAAAGTCGTTGATGGTCTACATAAGTGTTGCCCTCATCTGAAAATTCTGCTTTATAGAAATATCGTACGTGTTGGCATCTACTTTACACAGCTGATTTAACTCATATATCAATGGAGGTAAATACACATCGATGTTCCTCTTCGGATTGTTCGGACCTGGGATAATAACGGTTAGGAACATATACAGAGTCTTTATGTACATCCAAGATAGTATATTATACGGAGTGACGATCACAGGCCAATACGAATACTGGGAGCCCGAAAGCCCGAATGGGGTAAAACCGTCGGAGGAGAGCCCCAATCAGACATTACGTGGATCTGAACCAAAATTTGGATACTCTCGATCAAAGTGCTTACATGCTTCTCTATCGGATAGATGATCCAACACTCCTTCAATTTATTTCTGCCTGTGCCAACTCATGTTTTCTGTAGTCTCCTTCACCATAAACAACCTCTGCAACCGCGGAGTCAAAGGCAAGTAGTACATCAAATCGGTAGGCTTTCTTGCACCGACAGACCTTCCTCTACTAGTGGCCTTATAGCGATCAACACTACAGAATCTGCACGCATCTTCATCCTTGTCGTCTTTGTAGTACAACATGCACCGGTTGTGACATGCATCGATTTTTTTGTATCCCATCCAGAGTGATCTTACCATCCTCTTAGATCGGTAGAAGTCTTTAGGCAACTTAGCACCCTCCGTCAAGATCTCTATAATCAACTTCATCAGTCGGTTGTAGCATTCTTGCGACATGTTAAAATCGGACTTGATGCTCAACAATCTTGTAACCACCTCCAAAGGCAAATGATTCTCACAACCAGGATATAATGGAGTCCTTACATTCTCTAGTAACTACATAAACTTTACAACAACGATATTCGGTGCCTCCTTAGCTGCATCATAATTATCTGAAAGAAACTAGGTCCGGCAGCATCAAAAATCATGTTCACGCACCCGTCGTCGTAATCAGCATGGTCATGGACATCCATATATGGCTCCACATAAGGCTCCAACTCCGATGCTAAAGACACAAGTTCTCTATGTGAGGTCCATTGATGGTAATTTGGAGTAAAATCCCTTGCGTACAAATGATATATCACATCCACTTCTGGATGATATTTCAAGTTATGATATCTCATACACGGACACTTAATTTTGGTACCGTCCATGTACTAAGAGAACGCCTGGGCGAACTACAGGAACTGTTCCACCGTCTGTATGAATTTATCCCGCACACTACACATGTCATCAGGATGACAGTTGTACATCCATGAACGATGACGCGGGTAGTAATTTAAATTTATTTCTTGATAATTCTGCAAAGATGAATAGACATCATTCAAGTATATTATCCATGTATCTTGTTTAATTGTACCTACTCAAGTATCTTGGGATACTAAACCAAAACTCAAATATCCTTAGATACTCAATCCTAATATACATACCCTCACTAAACACTTAAACACTTAACCTATACTAACTCACAACACTCACTCACTAAACACACTCAAACACACACACATATATACAATGTGCACTCACTTGCACATGGTACAAGTTGTTGCTGCTGCTATTGCTTGCTGCTGCTATTACACACACACACACATATACACATACATCACTAGTACACCCTAAAAATATACTCCACTCATGACACTTACTACAAATATAGGTTACTTGTCCCTCTGACCGAGGAGGAGGAGGTCGTCGGGATTGAGGGGAGCCGATGGGGGGTGTCGGGGCCGAGGGGGGCGCTGTGTCCTTGGTTACGCAATACATATACCAATATCGTACCATAACCACCCAAACACAAACTCATGTGTCAAGGATAGGTTTGACACTGCTCTAACCCAAGTTGGATACGAGTTCTAGAACAAGCCAATACCGTGTCGTGTCTCGACTTTGAAGAGTCATTCTCGTATCCGTGTATACGACTCTTCTTGAGTCAGGATCTACATTTTATTATACACGATGTTGATACCCAATGCTGCTTCTAATTAACTCAGACAGCTAACTAGAAGAGAGCTAGGGTTAGGGTCTGTGTCATATCCCGTATTGTGTCAGTATATGTGTTCGTGTCATGTCCATGTATGTGTCGCCTTCATAAAAGCCCTAACCCTAGTTTTGTGTCAATGTTTGTGTGTCTATGTTGTATTAGTGTTTGTGTGTTCGTATCGTGTCAGTGTGTGTGTATGTATATGTGTCATGTCAGTATTGTATCAGCAATAGGGAGATAGGGTTAGGGTTACTTGACCCTCTGATTGAGGAGGGGGTCTTCGGGGTCAAGGGGGGCCAAGGGGGGTCGTCGGGGGCAAGGGGTGCCGGGGCAGGGGGTCGTTGAGGCCTAGGGGCGCCGGAGCAAGGGACCGTTGTAGTTGCCTAAGTTGAGAGGGGTCAGGATTGCCATAGTAGGGGGCCGAGGGGGGTCGCCCGAGTCGAGAGGGGTCAGGATCGCCGAGGCAGAGGGGGGGGTCAAAGGGTGCAGGAGGGAGAGGTAGAGATCGAGAGAATGAGGAAAATAAAAAACTCAAAACCTATATTAACTTTTTAGCGATGTCTAAGTTGAACGTCGCTAATTAAAAAATTTACAATATTAGCGATGTCGCTAAAAACGTCGCTAATTAAAAAATAACCAACGTCGGTAAAAATATCGCTAAATTAAAAAAATTAGCGATGTTTAGCGACGTTAAAGAAGCTTATAGCGACTATTTTTAAAAAAAATCCAAGTACAGTCACTAAATGTCGCTTTGTGTTGCCAACAACGACGTATAGCAACGTTTATTTTTTAAGTCGCTAAAGTCTTTAACATTAGCGACGTTTTATTATGATGTCACTAAAAATATCGTTATTTTATCTTATTTTGGTAGTAAATCAGTACCCAAAAACCCATCCTCAGTTCGAATTGTAGGCTGCAACTCGCCTGCATTAATCTGGAATCGCTAGTAATCGTCGGTCAGCCATACGGCGGTGAATTCGTTCCCTGGCCAGTCCTAAGTACTTCAGCTTGTGCCTGGTTTGCCACCATATGCTTCTCAGATATAGGCCTGTAGGTGGTAAACAACTCCTCCTTTGAGCAAATATGGTAGGATATACCAATGTCCACCTACCAGTCAGTGTCGACAGCAGCCGGAACAACCTGCACAATCATGGCAGCCTTGTTAGGCTCACCTTGCTCTTTCTGTTTGGACTTGTATCTGCAGTCTCTGTTGAAGTGGCCTTTCTTGTCGCAGTTGAAACAAGTCTCATCGTTCTTAGGTTTTTGTTTGAACGATGCCGACTTCACCCTCTGATGGTTGAAGTCCTTCATTTTGGTGTGAGAAGCCTTATGCTTCCCTTTGGAGTCACCGACAAGCACCAAGTTGGCCTTTGCCAACTGTTTGGACAACATGTCCACTTTATTTTGATCCCTCAACTCATCTTCCACATAGATGTTCTACAGTAGTTGATCAAGGCTGACCTCCATCTTCTTTTGGTGCACGTCTGAGATAAACTTGCTCCAACCAGGCAGGAGCTTGGCAACGATTCCTCCCACGAAAAAAGAATCGACCAAGGGCTTGCCATCATCCTTAAGTTTTTGACGTAACTTGAGAAATTCTCAACTTGAGGCAACATTGTCTTGTCGTCCTCAAATCGTATTTTCAGACCTTTTCTGTCACATGGATCTTGTTGCGGTTCTCATCCTCTTTGTAATATTTTTTCAGTGCATCTTCCATGGAGTTGAGAATCAGTAGTTTGCAGAGGTTGTTGTCTCTCCTCCGCTTCTTCTGCTTAGCACTTGCATTTGTAATTGCCCGAACAGTAACACCATCACCCTCCGGAACAACATGCTTATGATTTGTCAACACGTAGTCCAGCTCTACGAGTTAGAGATTAAGGCTGACATTTCTCTTCCAGACGTTGTAATGATCCCCGTCAAACTTCTCAAGTTTGTTGAAACTTGTGTCGAGAAAACTTGCACGGTTGTTATCCATCTTACTCCGATCTTGCTTTGAGATTGTTATTCCCTCAGACAGATTTTCAGATGGATTGAACATATGCCAGAAACAAAACTCTGAACGAGTTTGTTACGATGGTACAAGATCTTCCAGAACAGAGATCTAAACTTAAGACGAGTGCCAACTCCAGAAAGCAACTGGCAGAAACAAGCATTGTTCTTCCTTGTAAACACAATTACAATTGAGATAGAACAAGAAAGAAGAGATGAAGACAGAATAAAATTATTCTTGCTGGGCTGTGAAGACCACCGTTGCTCAAAGCAAGATTCTTTCTCTATCGACGATCTACTCCCAGGAGCTAGCAATTCACAAGAGAACTTCTGGAACGCTCGTAGTCACCTCTTTGTGTGACTCGAACAAACTTCTTTTGGACTCCATTTTTTATAATTTTTGGTATCTCTCAAAAGGAGGCTAGAGGGCTCTTTATATAGGGAATGATGGAAGCCTATCCTCCTCTTATTTCAGATGTGGGACTAAAAAACTAATATACAAAATTGATATTCTACAATCGCAGCCTAATGCATAGCCCGCTCAGCGCCTGTTCACACCCGCTCAACGGCCTTTCATGCAACACAGACATGCAACCCGAGCATAAAACGAGCGCAGGAGCGCAATAAAAGCGCATAAGCACACAAACGCACAATCGCACAAGCACCTTGCGACGATGTTGACGTGCAAAGTGCCACTTTACGTTCTTGAGCCTGAGCCCGAGCTTGAGTCCGAATCTGAGTCGCTAAATCTCTTTGGGACTTAACTCCTATGGACTAATTTCCAAGAGCATGAAAAAAAGCTTAAAAGCTTTCATTGAGGAGTTAATCATTTTTTCTCCTAATATAATACCACCACATGGCATCCATGTTCCCCACCACACCACATGTGCATACCTCAACACATATAAAGTATTATATTGAGATACTCACTAGGTGGTGTCGCCAATGTGAGACTATCTTTACTAATCCAAAGGCAGAAACACCAACATTATTTGCTTACAGTGGCTTGGACCTTCCATTTTTAAGTAGAGGTATTTGGTATCCAAAATACTATTAGCCAAATTTTTTATATTTTTGGAAATTAAATCCTCAATAATTAAATTAATTGAAATATTATATTTTTATGTTTGATGACTATATAAATATTTTCAAGAAAAAAAAATGTATAAAAAATTTGAGATTAAACCAAAAAAAAAAAGTTCTTTAAGAAATAAAAAATGAAAAAATAAAGAAGAAAAAACCCAAAATATTCTAAAAAAATTAAAAATTGAAAAAAAAATTCCATAAATCATGCTTAAAAAATGGAAAAAAAGAACAAAAGAAACTAAAAGAAAAAATAAGAAAAAAAGATAAAAAAGAAAAATAAATTAGAACTATTTGTATTTATTTCTCCATTTGTTGTTTATAAATCTCGTCCCCCTTTCCATTTTTAATTTAATTACTATAATTCTCTATTTCATATATTTGCAAAGTTGGGGGAGAGAAGTTAACAGGAGTATTTGAAAAAAAAAAAGTACAAATTGTTTCTGTCCGGACAAAAGATATACACACTCGTTCTTGAGGAGTAAAATTTTTATATTTTATGAATAAATTATTTATCCCAATATTTATAATTTTCAATCATAATTTTTTTAGCATAAATAAATATGATCCTAAATTTGTCGGAGAATAGAAAAAATTATCTGCGTACCACAAACGTATAACGGTCTTCTTCTTCCTTGGAATAAAGAATAGTGTGAAGATCTTTTATTTTTTCCTCCCTTATCATTCATGCATGCAGTGGTGGGTGAATGGCGAGTGGCAAGCCAGGAATATTTTTCTTTCTACGTCGTGTTTCGCATGAGAATGTCACGTGAAGGCCTCTGACGTGCAGTAGGGGCAGCGAGTGGTGGCCATGGAATGACACGTTGGTCCCACATGGGTTTGGGCCCGCCCAGCCGTTTGCAGACTTTGGCAATTATTGTTTGTAATTACATTTGATTACGTAGGGACTATTGATTCGGTTCCAACCGAATAAACAAAACCAAAATCGAATCAAAATCTTCTATAACGAAACCAATTCAAACCAAATTAAGTCTTTCAGTTTCCAGTTTATTCGTTTTTTAGTTTATTTGTGTTTTTTCTTGTTTATATATATATATATATATATATATATATATATATATATATATAGAGAGAGAGAGAGAGAGAGAGAGAGAGAAGAGGTTCACATCTTCCATTTTTTATCTTTCAAGCATTCCCATAATAACCACTATACGATCTTTTAAGTCATATAATCTTAACGATTGAAAATAAACGGTTAAGATTAGATGACTTAAACAAGATCCAATGGTTGTAAAAGAGAAAATGTTTGGAGGATACAAAAATGGAGGATGTGAATCCCTCCTCATATATATATATATATATATATATATATATATATATATAGCGGATCAAAAGACCCGCTCCCGGAGTCTCGCCGAAGCCCCGTCCACCCTGCACCATCGGATCGGAGGGTCCGCGTGTGCCCTCGCGATTCAAATGTTGGGAGCGACGGGACTCCGAATCCGCTCATATATATATATATATATATATATATATATATATATATATATATATATATATATAAGGGATATGAGCCATAGACTCATATTACTACATGAACCAATGCACATATGGACCAATAGGAATGGAGTGTACTAGTGCACATGTGATATATAAATTTATTCTTATTGGTCCACATGTGCATGGCTCATATAAAAATATAAACCTATGACTTATATCTCGTTTACCATATATATATATATATATATATATATATATATATATATATTATTCGATTTTTGGTTTTTGGACCGAAATCAAAATCGAAATCAAAAATCGAAATCGAATAAAAAAATTTAGTATTTTTAAAACCGAAATCGAACCAATTTTTTTTAAATCAAACTGAATCTTTTATTCGATTCAATTTTCGATCCAAAACCGAATAATGCTGACCCCTAATATTACCTTCATAACTTACAGAAGAATAATGGTCATAAATTATGATCCAAATGGCTCCAGGTTAACTTTTTTCTTTTTTCACTAACTTTAATATAGTGCACTACTATTTAACACGACTGATATAGGCCTCTTGACTCATTTTTATTTATATCAAACTGTTGGTTATTTTTACTAGTTAGGGTCAATTTTGTTTCTATTTGAAATAACAAAATTTGTATATCAAATAGCATAAAATTATTTTAGTAAATACATTCATTACAAATATAAAAACTATCATATACATTCACTTCTTCTTTTTTTTAAATCTAGCAAATGTTTCCATTCTGCGTAAAACAATAAAAATTTCGGTTAAAATAGTAGGAGTATACCTTAAACTCTTTACTGTTTCGTACAATAAATAAGCACATTTTCTAGTTTTAAAAAAACAGTAGAATTATATGTTAGTTTAAAAAAAAGTGGAATTATAAGGACAAGGGGCTGTTTGGTAAGATGTATTTTACTATGGATTCGGATTCTCATCCGAATTTGGGACTGGATCCGGGAAATTAAGTGTTCGGCTGGTTATATATTCGGGGGTTGAACGACCAAAATCTTATCCCCTATAACTAACTATTCAACATCTTCCATTTGCTTATCAATCCAGAAGATTTTGATTTGGACAGAAGAGGAAACAATTTTTTTTTTTTTTCAATAATACTAAGTTTACTACCAAATACTTACAACCTTCTTACAACCCTCTCACCCCCACTCCTGCCATGTGGGCCACCCCCGGTCCCATCTCTTACGATCGCTATGTGACGTTCCGACCACCCGGACAGCCACCGAATTCCACCTCCTCCTCTCTCCTCCAATGGACGGCCGCCACGTGGTCGACACGTGGCAGTTGTAAGATGGTTGTAGACATTTGGTTGTAGTCGTGGCATAGTCATTTTTTTTGGAGTTGTTGATTCCTCTCCTGCGCTGTATTTTGTGATATTTTACTGCTGTGTCCGCTCCTACCAAAACACTATATACATGTCGACAATCTTTGCCCCAAAATTTCACAAATTTCTTCTTGAATTAGAATTTATAAAAAGATTTTGTTGTTATAATGTGTAGATCTACCATTTATTCTTCCTAGTTACTTTTACATAATCTTGTTTTTCTAACCATTTTTATTTCTTCAAACATGTTTTGCTTTTATATTGTAGATCTATTCTTTATTCTTCCTGGATGTGACTTATTTCGTCTTTTGTACTAATTTTCTACATAATCTTTTTTTTTTTTTTTTTTGTAACCTTTTTCGTTTATTCTAACATATTTTGTTGTTATAATGTGTAGATGTACCCTTTATTCTTCCTAAATAAGACTTATTTTGTGTTTGATCTGACTTGTTGCTTATTTTTATATAAATTTTCTACATAATCTTGTTTTTTCCAACCTATTTTTTTTGTTATAATATGTATGTATACCCTTTGCTCTTCATGGATCTGACTTATTTCATGTTTTTTTTACAAGTTTACTACATAATCTTACTTTTTCTAACCATTTTTTTAATTTCTTCTAACCTATTTTGTTGTTATAATGTGTAGATGTACGCTTTATTCTCCCTGGATCTGACTGTTTTCTTCATTTCCTACAAATTTTATACTCCATTTTACTAACCAGTTTTTATTTGATCTAACACATTACTGTTATAATGTGCAGATCTACCTTTATTCTTCCTGGATCAGACTTTTTTCATGTTTTCCTACAAATTTTATACAAAATCTTCAATGTTTTATACATAATCTTCAATGTTTTTACCAGTTTTATTTAGTCTAACCTAGTTTCTTATTATAATATGCTGATCTGGCCATTATTCTTTCTGGATCTGACTTATTTCATGTTTTTCTACAAATTTTGTACATAATCTTCTGTTCTAATGTTACTGTGATCTTATGTTATTTAGATCTGAATTATTTCGTGATCCCCTACAAATTTTATACACACAAAATTGTGGTTATTTGTTGGTACATGAACAAATTTTGTTGTTGTTTTACTACAAAATTATGTCTAAGTTAGCGACTACTTCCGTCTCTACATCGCTGACAGAACAACGATGGACTAATGATAGATTTGATGTTATGAAGCCATTTATTTTCATGTTTTCGTTGTTATTCCGTCGCTAAGACGTCACAAAGTACGTAACGATTGAATAGTGACAGAACTGTTTCCGCCACTACGAAATGTTTTATTTTCAGAGCATCGTCCTTTTTCGCATTTCAAAAACGAGTCAATTTTTTTTTTTTTTTCCAAACTCCTTCCATCTTCCGAAAGATCCATACTCTCCTCCTCCTTCTCCGGACCCTCCTCCTCTCGCCCTCGGAGACCCCCTTGCGTCTCCATCTCCGTCGCCGCCTTCCGATCCAAGTGGTGACCATCTGCACGCCGCCTTCTCCTCCCGACCCAAGCGGTGACCCCCTTTGCATCGCCTCCTCCTTCCGACCCCTCCTCTCCTCTAAGGTAAGGTAGTTTTTTAATTTATGTGTAATTTTTTAATTTATTGATTTTTAAAGATGGTTTAGTGTCAACGCTGACGGCCTACTAAAGTCTGAGATTAGTATTTCTAGCCATATAATGTGAGGACAATTGTAAGATGATTAACATTTTAAATGTTCAATTATTTTTAATTAGTGTTACCACATTACTTATCAATCTTGAATCATATTGTTAGATTACTTAATTTTTTGGATAATTGTAGAAGGGAGAGGCACAAGTTTTCATGAAATGCAAGGGAATCTGCGAAAAATAAATCATTTGATGCCTAAAATATATGGATTATAAAATATTGTTGTTCTTGGGACAACTTATGTCATGCTCCAACCTCTTAATCCGGAAGCCTGTTATCATTGTTGTAGGGTTTTACACACACAACTAAATTTATGTGCGATACATGTAAAATATTTTTCTTTTTTTTTCTGAAATTATTAAAAATAATTTAAATATATAACTATATTTAAATTAAATTTGTTATATATATTTATATTTTAATTAAGATATGTTAAATATTTAGTTATCTTTTAATTAGAATTTGTTATAAATATATATGTGAATAAAAGAGAGGATATTAGATTATGCTGAAAAAAAAGAGGAAAAAAAATAAGACGATAATATTTCATAATTTTTGTTTCCTTTGAAAAAATTCAGCCTCTAGGAGGACCGGCTAATTTTACATGCAATACGTCTAACATACTTTTGTCATGTGTCATTACTTTATTTTAATTATTGAACCAATTTTTTTTTATTTTTTTAAGTTTAATTCACGATTAGTTTTAACAATAAAATAACAAATATGTCACGATCTAGACCAAGAAACCAATGTTTGCTCTCACATTTTGAATGCAAACAACTCCTAGAAAATTAAAAGCGTGCGTAATTAGGATAGTGTTAAGATAAAAGGTAATTTAGGAATAATATTTCACGTTTCCTCTCTTAAAAATGAATTTTATCATTGATACACGTGGCAACTTATAATAATTGGAATGTACATAGGTATCTGGCGGTCCTCTATGTATTTACAAGAATTTTTGGCAAAGAAAAAATAGAAAGATTCTTCTTTGGTTCCTACCATTTATTGTTTTTAGAACCATCGAGTCAAAATATTCAAAGGAAGGCAAAAAGAACCTCCTTTAACTCCTACTATTTGTTGCTTTCCTCCTACGCAAATAATAAACAACTGTACTATATGGTTTGTCTAGTACTCGAATGAACCGACAAAGAAAAGAGGAAGACAACTACGAAACATGAGGAACACTATCAGAATAAGTCAAATTAGCGATGTAAACTTCTTCACCAAAAATTAGGTATACTTGGCTTAGGTAGTGAAACTATGGCTATTTTGTATCCAATTGAAAAAAGGACACGTCATTTTATATTTAATTTTACAATAATTATATCACTTAGTGCACCTTACTGTTGCTTCGATAATTGGAGCACTACCCTAGCCATTGCCCTCCTACGAACTTCGCACCCTTGCTTTGGACATGCCAGCCATCTATTCTGACATTTGCGTGACTTATAATTATGCTATCTTGTGCTACATTTTAGTCGCACAATAATCGTCGCGGACGTTATTTCTTAATTCTAAATAATTCTAACTTTGTATCGTTGTGCGTTCCAATCAAAATTGGAGACACTATCTTGATCCGCTTTGTAAAATCCATAATTCTAAAAACCGTATTAAACTTTTTAATTAATTATTTAATTGATTTATAGTAATTATGAGCTAATTAAAGGAAATAAAATTTATTTAATTTTATTTTAGGTGATAGTGCATTTAGAGGATTTATGGAGCAATTATAAATTTTTCTTAATTTATTTCATATAGGGGACCCTGTGGGCAGTTGATAGCTTAATGGTATGCACTAATATAATTTCTAAAAATTTCTATGTATGTATGTATATATATATATATATATATATATATATATATATATATATATATATATATATATATATATATATATATATATATATATATAGAAAAGAATAATAGAAAAATAAATTAGAATTTAAAATAGATTAGAATAGAAAATAGATTAGAAAGAAAAAGAAAGAAAGAAAAGAAAAAAAAAAAGAAAAAAAGAATTATCCTAATGGATCTAAACCCGCTAGCTTAGACCCGCAAACCCACCCTTATTCTTTAAACAGCAACAACAGCAGCTGTAAACCCACGCGCGTAAGCCTTAAGCCGAACCCCGCTGTCTTTATATATATATATGTGTCCTTATTGAGGAAACCCTAAACCCTAACCCTAAGTTCCATCTCTTCCCCTACGACCGCCGCCCCGCGCTCCACCGCCGGCCGCGAGCAGGCCGCAACATCGTCGTTCAAGCGTCAACCCCGCGCATGCGACAGAAAATGAACAGCAACGTACCTATGTTCATAACTTATTTTTTGCCCCATCGCTCGACCAAACTCGACCCCGTCTTCACCGGTATGTTCACGACCTAACCCCCTTCCATATCTGTACATTAGTTTACTTCGAACAACGCATAACCCTAGGAGAAAATAGCGACCAAGTTGGCAAAAAATAACAACTTTTGGATCGCAGAAAACTACGGTAGCTACCCATGTTCATGGACTCGTATCTCCCACCAGAGATCCGAATTCGATTTTTCTTTTTGGTATGCGAAGACCACCTAACCTAGTTTATTTTCTGTTAAATACAATAATTTATTAGTTGTTGTGTGTAGAATTAAATTAGATAGAAAACCTCGAAAATCTGCTTTTTCCAAATTCCAGAAATTACGATACGGAGCGCGTCCCGCCAAACGGGACCGCCCCGTCGTGTACCAAAAGGTGCGCACAGTGTACCCAGACATGTGGGCGTTCGCAAAAATTGATTCGGACTCTTGTGCGCGTCGGAATAAGCCCGTATCCGCAGAAATTCCCTATATCGCAATATTTATAAAACCCTGCGCCATTTAGTACACGCTCATCAGAATACGACAAAACTTGCACCACTGGACTCGTGGTATCGCGCTGGTCCTGTGACCTAAGTTTCACGCAATTCTGAGATAGTTGACCAAGTCGCCTATTGGTGGGCCCTACGGTTGTCTTTTTGGGCAAAATTGTGTTCGACTCACTGGAATCCACATTTGGATATACCGTTGAGTTCGTACTGACATTTAGAGTTTGTTTGACCTATAATTTGTCCTATTTAGAGATCGTTATCCCTGACACGCTTTTCGGTGCAAAGTGGGCCACACGTGGACCCCACTTTGACTCAAAATTATCGTTTTACCCTTGTGTCCAAATTGGACGAAAGGGTAGTGATTTCTTGCTATCTCGCTTATTCTGGGAACGTTGGTGATGTTTATTTCAGCATCCGGAGACATTCATTCTGAGGCCATAGTTTCTGACTCATGGTGTTTACATTTTGCAGCTTTCTTGCCAAGCAAGTATACCTTGCCATTGTACTGTTATTCATATTCCATTTATTGCATGCATCTTTATTTTTTGTCATTAGTTCATATATTTTAACTATTATATAAAATGCGCGTCCAAGAAAACTTGGGTGCAACGACGGTGTCGTCGTGATTTATTTTTATTATGTATATGCATTGACCTTGTTTATGAGACCACCCCATTATCATGAAGTATCATTAGGTTCATTGGCCGTGACACAGTTGTTACACGAGTTGTGAGTCTCATATAGATCATGGACTGCGTATTGGGTTGGCCTCCTGTACGTGTGGACCGTACGTTAGGGATAACTTCTGTTAAAAGCTTTGCATGCTAGAAGACTTAACAGTTATTAGTAGTTCAGGGACATAGCCTATTGTAGTACGATGGTCCAATCCTTGTCCTTGTTTGGTTGCAGGGTTGGGCTATTGTACTAAAGATAGGCTATGAACCAAATCGTGTCATGGATGTGACATGCTTAGAGCATGGGGTGGGGAGAACAACAAGTAAGGCGTGTGGGCTCCGTTGCACTTTTTTTGTGTAACCCGTACGCTCCGCCGAAGATACGCGATCATGATGACCACTATATATTATATTATTATCAGGCGGCCTCTGCCGTTCAAAAGACGACATGCTTTGTAGTCCCCTAAATCTCCAAGAGAATCATACCAATCCTATTTTAGCCAGATAGCCCACGCGTTGGGAAAGTTATTCTTAAACTGCATTCACTTAGACGGTTAGGCGACCCCATTGGATATTTATTTCAGTACTTTATTGGAATGCTTCTATGTATCTTGTTATGTCCCTCTGAGGACCTGGTCCCTTTTCAAGTGTAGATATTCATGAGTACTCGCAGGAGCGTAGATCCGGACTGGTTACTTATAGTTGCGAGGAGGTCTTCTCTTCGAGCCTTATTGCTTATTAATGGATGTACTTATATTGTGTTTATTTTATATTCGAGTTGGTAGTAGATTTATTTCCATCCAACTATCATCTTTAGATACTTTATATTGAGATCTAGTTTCATAGATATTGGTTATTTATTTATATATAATTTTCTGTAGATGAGATTTAGATTATACCTTGTGACTTATGATAAATTTATACCACTTGTGAATTATCATTCATATTACAGCGTACGTGTGTTATGGTATCCATATATTGGAGTTGCCATATACATACGGCTGATATGCTTACGTGTTCCTACTCCTACGTATTTTGGGACGTGTATATTTGTCGCTATATGTCGTAAATTAGCGACGTAGGTAGCGACGTTACAATGACCTGGCAATACTGCCATGTCAGCAATTTGTGACATAATTAACGACATTTTCAGCGACGTAATTAAAATTAGCGACGTAGGTAGCAACGTTTATAGCGACATTACTATGACCTGGCAATACTGTCATGTCAGCAATTTGTGACATTTTTAGCTACGTTTTTAGCGACGTAATTAGCGACGTATTAAGCGACGTGACGAGAAATCGCTAAACGTCGCTAAAGATACAGTAAAAAAATAAAAAATAAATAAATACTGAATTGTTTCCAAACTATTCTTCTTGTAGTTTATTAATTCACAATTTGTACAAATAGACCCTGTCACGACCCGCACCCGGAATTTGGGCATGAGTCGTGGGTACGTCCAGCCTACGCCGCAGCATCGGCGGTAGAACGCTGTCTAGGTCTCAAAATATAATATATCCTGTCAATAGTCTCAACTCCGTACGGAGGGCAATGATAAATAATCCACAGTCTATGATATACTCAATCACAAGCTATAAGAATAATGGCACGATGAGAATAGAAAAGAGTTCTATTAAAAACCAACCACAATAAATCCAACTCAAATCCTGGGTCTAAATGACCTCACAAAGTCACAAATAATAAATACAACTCAGTCTCAGTCTAAAACAATAATGCAGAAAAAGCAGTCTAAGAGCAGCCAGGTACGTTCTCCTCTAGGCTAGGCAACTCCTCTGGGATTTCCGGGGTAAAATCTCCCTCTAATCCTGGGCCATAATGATTGGGGCAAAGATCCTCCAGGTCCTCTGAAAAATGTTATCCAGTCAGGATTGGAGCGAAGCACAAGCACTAACAGCAGTTTTATTAAATTAACAAAATCTATAAACAGTGTAAGAAATACAAGATGAAAATAAATGCTGGAAATGTAAATACTGGAGAAAAATAGAAATAGGCAATAGAGCATCTAGCAATGAACAATAAATAGTGAATGCTAGACAATAAGTAGTGAATGCTGGAACAGGTGAATCTGAATAAAATAGACATCTAGCTAAGTGTTTGAAATATTAGTTTATTATGTGATCGGCTTGGGACTTGATCAGGCTGGTTATATATGATTAACTATGATTCTTGTAGGTCAGGCTAACCATATGGTTAGCTATGATGCATGTAGTGGTCAGGTTAATCATATATAACAGCTATGATGCATGTAAGATGGTCAGGCCGCACCCAACGTGAGAAGTGGGGTGATCTATGATGCATGTAAAGGATTTGGATATAATCACATAATCTACTAATAATTTTCCATCCCCCAGCTAGCACGATGGATTCCAATCATGACTCCTCATGATGGGGATCTAGGGTGCTAACCCGTGTATCCATAGTGTCGGAATCAAGTATGTAATACACTACAATTTATAGAAGAAATCAACAATGAAAACTGTCAGAGAATGTACTCGCCTGTGGTCCTGAGCAAAAGGTGAGGATCGATGTCCAAAGTGGGATCACAATTACCTATATATAAGATATCAATGTTAAAAAATGAATTAAAGGAATGAGCATGATTAACTAATTAAACACGAGGCCTCTAGGTCAATTCTAAAGCCTACTGGTCAATACTAGCCTAACACTAGCTAATTGTGTCATCCCTAGTTATAAACACTAGGGTGTACTCATAACACCTCAATCTGGGTTCAAATCTAGTTTCTAGGGGATTACAAGTATAATTTAGCTAATGCTAAGTGATACAATATATACAATAGTTAATCTATCATCTAATATTATCTTAGTTCTAATACTCTAATACCTATACTCAACTCTACATATTAACCCACACCAATACCCCATATTATTTCCTAACTGCTAACTGATACCCTTGTACTAGTGTATTTCCCACATCTAGTACCTCACTGCATTCTGACATTCTCTCCTGTATAGCAACACATAGGTTCACCTAGTTAAGACATTGAAATTAACACACTGCCACACTGCACAGTACACACTGATTTACAAGGTATTCACAAGCCAACACAGTGCTACACTCTCAGGTGCTACTCACTGATCTCAGGCAGGTACCTAATCACACTGGTACACTCTCAAACTGCACACACACAACATTGCTGATACACTAGATGGTCAAGTTCCCTCACATACTCAGTTAAAACTTACAGGCACATACACACACTGAAACAAAGACACTGCTACCCTGAACTCAGTCACTCACACATACAGAAATTTCACCTAGACATTCACACACAATTAAACACTGAAACACTTACCCCAACTCCCCACTGATACACTCTCACACTCAGACAATCACACAGGCATCTGCACAACTATACACATCAGAATTTTCACTGAGACACTACTCTCTCTCACACTCACACAGTCAGAAACATACACTAGGAAACACAGTTACACACATATATCTGAGATAGCAACTACCTACACTAAACTGAAAACACACACACACACAGGAAGGACTCACTGATACTCAGTATCGGTCTAAAATAGTCCAGACCTACACACACACAGGCACCCTGCTTTCTTAAGCCCTCACAGTTCTCTCACACAGTTTCTAAAACACACACAGGTATTACCTAACTTAGGCTCACTGAAATACTCACTACACACATAGGTTTTTACATAGGCTACACTCTCACTGGGACTAATCTGCACAACATGCACACACACATCAGATACTGCTACACAGACAACCTGCTCCCTGAACTCAGACATGTACACAGCATCACATACACACAGTATCCATACACAGGTCTGGATACGCAAATCTCACTGCACATTATCTAACTGATACACAGGGACACGTAGGTTCAAGCACTGTAACATATATACACAGAAATTTAACTCACTGAACTCTACTTCCCACCCTACAGAAATACACACAGCACCCATATACATACACTGTCATTCACACACAGTTAATACCTGAAAGCATAACACAGAATTCTGAGATGAATTTTGATACCCATACTGCACAGTCAGCCCCAACACACCCGACTGCACAATGAACCATTCACAGTTATTCCCCCTTCAAATCACACACACATCTACAAACATAGATATATATATAAACACACATCAAATTGGGTGATGTAGAGTAGATTAGATGGGTAATCCCTCCTGTGAAGCATTTCACCAAACACATGATGTGCAAAAATGAAAACCACACTAAGAACTCCTGAAACCCAAAACAAAATCCAAAAATCAATATCTAACCTACACGTAGGAGGGTGAAATCAGTCTATAAGCAACCACCTAGGGTTAGGGTTCACGAAAATTGGGGAAAATAAATGTTGGGGACACTTAAACCCTAGTTCGAACCCTAAAATCGAAACTACACAGCAAGGGTGGTTTTCTAATGACATTAACATTAGAAAACAGAAATTAAATGAATAAAAATAGGGTTTACCTAGGGAGATGGCTTCTTCAATGGGGGTTCTTCTTCTCCAAGGCTTCTTGACCCAACCCCTTGCTTTCCTGTGCTTTGGAGGAGGAAAATAGAATCCTAGGGTTTTTAATTCCGAATTTGTGGTGGGAAAAAGATGGTTTTCTTGATGGAGGCTAGGTTTTAGGTTTTTCTTCATGAAGGAATGGGTTCCCTTTTATATTAAACTAGGTTAGGGCTTCATAAGCATAGTTTTAGGTTAACCCTCTATGTTAGGTCATGTAGAACCTAATTAACTAGGGTTTAGTCAATTTAGGGTTTGAGGTTCCACCCAAAAATTAGAATTCTAGGGCTTCTCTAGAATTGGTCTTCAAATTAGGGTTTAGTCATTAGGGTTTGTCCTAATGAGTTCTAGGGTTTGACCTAAAACCAATATCACTAACAATATATAAATAGTAAAAAAACTCAGCAGATTAATTAAATTCATAATTATTCCAAATAGTGAAATTACACAAATGCCCTTATCTGGAAATGTGGTAGTGACAAGTCTACCCTCCTAAAAGAAATTTCGTCCTCGAAATTAGACTTAACTAGTACAAGAATGAAATCAGAAAAGGAAATACCTCAAGTCTAGAAGAGATATGGGTATTGCTCGCGCATTTCGTCCTCTCTCTCCCAGGTCGACTCCCCTGGAGAGTGATGCCTCCATGCAACACGAACCAAAGGAATAGTTTGGTTCCGCAACACCTTCTCTCTGCGGTCCAAGATCTCTACGGGCTGCTCAGGGTAGCTGAGCGACGGACCAACCTCAATCTCCGAGTGATCAAATACGTGACTAGGGTCTGCCACGTACCGTCTCAACTGCGATACGTGGAACACATCATGCACTCCCTCTAATGCAGGCGGCAAGTCTAGTCTATACGCCACTGCACCTACCCTTGCAAGAATAACGAAGGGTCCGATGTAGCGTGGGCTAAGCTTTCCGCCTCCACCAAAACGAATCGTTCCACGCGTCGGAGAAATTCGTAGGAATACTAGATCGCCAACCTAAAACAAAACAGTCTCAACACGCAGTCTAAACAAACAAACACAAGCCAGAAAAACAATAATCTATACCTGAAACTCAAGGGGTCTACGGTGGCTGTCGGCCCAATGCCGCTGTCTGTCCTGCGCCACTCGCAGTCTGTCTCTGATGAGTTTCACCTTTTCTGCTGCATCCACGACCATTTCTGGTCCTAGCAAGGCTCTCTCTCCAACGTCGTCCCAAGATAACGGTGTACGACACCTCTGTCCATAAAGAGCCTCAAATGGTGACATCTCGATGCTGGCCTGGTAGCTGTTGTTGTAAGCGAACTCTACCAGGTGCAGATGATCCTCCCAAGAACCTCCGAGATCTAGAACGCAAGTGCGTAGCATATCCTCGAGAGTCTGAATAGTCCGTTCAGACTGCCCGTCTGTCTGGGGGTGATATGCGGTACTAAACTTGAGCTGAGTGCCCAAGCTAGCCTGCAGACTCCTCCAGAAGTGGGAAGTAAAACGGCTATCCCGATCCGAGACGATGCTTACAGGAACTCCATGAAGTCTAACTATCTGACGTACGTACATCTCTGCTAGCCTCTCTGTCGACGTGCCCACCTTGAAAGGTAAGAAATGGGCTAATTTGGTCAACCTGTCCACGATGACCCAAATCGCGTCCTTCCCTCCTGGAGAACGTGGAAGCCCTGAAACAAAATCCATGGTCACGTGCTCCCATTTCCATTCTGGAATCGGTAAAGGTTGAAGCAAACCACCTGGCCTCTGCCGGTCCGCCTTTACCTGCTGGCACACTAGACACCGAGATACGAAGTGTGCTACCTCGCGCTTCATTCCATACCACCATACGTGCTCTCTCAAGTCTCGATACATCTTGTTGGCACCGGGATGCATCGAGTACTGAGAGCGGTGTGCCTCCTGCAAAACCTCCTCGCGCAGCTCCCCGCTCGGCACACACATCCTCGTGCCGTGCCGTAAGGAACCATCATCTGCGATAGTAAAGTCGTCCGACAACCCTATCTGAACCTGTGCCCTGATACTCCTCAGAGCCTCATCCTCGTACTGCGTAGCTCTGATCCTGTCCATCAGTTCGGACTGTATTTACAATCCCCACATCTGAATCTCAGTACCGGGAACTAACACTTCAATCTCCAAGCTCTCCAAATCAGCCAACAAATGTCTATCTGTCGTCAAGTACATAGCCATCGGATACCTGCTCAAGACATCGGCGACTACGTTGGCTTTCCCTGGGTGGTACTGTAATGAGATGTCAAAGTCCTTCATCAACTCTAACCACCTTCTCTGCCTCATGTTCAGCTCCTTCTGTGTGAATACGTACTTCAAGCTCTTGTGGTCTGTAAAGATCTCCACACGCTCTCCGTACAGGTAATGTTTCCACAGCTTTAGAGTGAAGATAACTGCTGCCAATTCCAAATCGTGGGTGGGGTAGTTCTTTTCATGAGGGCGTAGCTGCCTGGAAGCATAGGCAATTACCTTCCCGTGCTGCTGAAGAACACATCCCAGACCCTTTCCTGAAGCATCACTGTAGATGGTGAAACCACCTGTCCCTGCTGGCAACGTCAAAATGGGAGCTGTCGTCAACCTCTTCTTCAGCTCATCAAATGCAGCATGGCACTCCTCCGTCCAGACAAAATCCATATCCTTCCTAGTCAGTCGGGTCATCGGTGCCGCAATCTTGGAGAAGTCTTGTACAAACCTCCTGTAGTATCCTGCTAGCCCGAGAAAACTCCTGATCTTAGCTACCGAACTGGGGGTAGCCTACGACTCTACTGCCTCGATCTTCTGTGGGTTGACCGAGATTTCGTCACCCGATACCACATGCCCAAGAAATTCGACCTTGTCAAGGAAGAATTCACACTTAGAGAGTTTCCCGCACAGCTTCTCCCTCCTAAGAGTCTCTAAGACCAACCTCAGGTGCTCTTCGTGCTCCTCCGAGGTCTTGGAATACACAAGAATATCGTCGATGAACACCACCACGAACTTGTCAAGGTACTGGTGGAACACCTTGTTCATCAGGTTCATGAATACTGCCGGTGCATTGGTTAAACCAAATGGCATCACCATAAACTCAAACTGGCCGTATCTGGTCCGAAAAGCTGTCTTCAGCGTGTCCTCCCTGTCACGCCCCGGTCCCGCAGGGCCGTTCGCCCTCGCTTTGGTCCCTACGAAACCGATCGTCCTCGCACGGGCGTGATGCCGTGCAAGCCTAAAGTGCGCTTACACAAGGCCAAAGCTTTGATACAAGAGCAAGTAAGCTATTAAATACTGAAGCAGCGGCACATAACATTGCAGAAAAGTGAAGAACACAATGGTACAAGAAACAAGCTCTTTTATTGATATTCAGAAGTGTTACAAGCGGCGCATGGCCGAGGTTACAGATCGCTCAAGCACTCTTTCTCTCGATTAAAATAACACCGTTCCATACATTATGTCCCTCTATACAAAAGCAGCTTAAAGCAGGCACAATCTCGATGCGGCTCGAGGCATCGACTCCAGATTTCCGGTTCCTTGGGATGAGGCACGGCTATCGCTTCCTGGACGAACGAGTACCTGAGAACAAGCAAACTGTTGGTGGGTCAGCACTTTATGCAAGTACTGGTGAGTATAAACAACTGAACAGAAGCTACACCCCCCGAAACCCACACTAAGTAGACTTGTGGCAAAACATTGCATTACTAGTGATCTTGCTAGTTTTACCTAAGTTCGTTTCATGCAGTTCTAGCAGAGTCATATTACATCTTTTGAAACACATGTTAGAAACCAGTTTAGCATACTCGATACTCACGCATCCAAGCAACGCCCCAATCTCCCGCAAGCTCAATTGTCCCCGCTGAACGTGAATCACCACGTTACAGCTCTCCCGCAGGACAATCGTTCTTATCGGGACGTGCGCAACATGCATTGTGTATCATAATCTAACTCTTTTGGGGCAAAGCTTATTTAGCAGAATGAGCATATCGAATTGAGGCAAACATATCAAGTGGACTGTCATATCTTCAAGCATTTAAGGCAACATATCTATATACATGACGTACTAACAGAAACTCAACGGTGCAGACTAAATGAATAAGCAGGCTTATGTATAAACTCATATTTCTTACCCACGGTCGAGCGGTTATCCCTGCAGCAGACACACAAGTTAGTAACAATTTGCATAACATAAAGCATACAGTTCTCTAGTTTCCTGTTCGTCCCTGCATCAAACAGTTAGGTATGCAAGAAGGCTAGCCTAGCATGCGCCCTAACTACATGATGGTCCCCTCCACGGGATTAGCAGTTGGGACGTACAAGCCCATCTCACTAATAGACAAGTCTACCCTCCCGTAAGTAAGGACGTTCTCGCCTCAGGGTATTTAGATCTCTTTCCGGCCGAACGATCCCCAGTGCCCCAGGGACCGCCCGAGAGATAATCCTTGTGCACAAGTTGTCCTGACCAAATGCATGAATGCAAGCCCTATCAGAAAATATGCTATCATGCAACTGATGAACAATGCATACACAAGTCTATCTCTTCTTTTCTCTTTTCTCGCTACACATAGCCTAATAGCCACACCCTCCCGTAAGTAAGGACGTTCACGCCTCAGGGTGGACTATTAGTCTAAATCACAAGTTCACGCCATTCACCAAGTTTATCTTTTCACAAGCCAACAATAAAACATATTCAAGCAAGCTAACTCATTAAACAAGTAACAAGCAAGAACAGTTCTTATAACTCTAGCATGCAAATTCTATCTCTTGTGGACAAGCATTTAAGTATTCTAGTCTAGCATACGATATCAAGAATAAGTGCAAGCAATCCTTTTTTCTTGTTATTAGCAGGCAAGGTTCTATCTCATTTAGACAAGCATTTATATTCTCTAGTTAGGCAGTGGATTCGTTTCAAATGACAAGCTATGTGAGTTCTCTTATTAGCATACTGAGTCGGTTCTATCTTTCTTCTTATAAAACAATCTTATTAAGCAACAAGCATTCAAAAACTCAGATTCATTATTAAGGCATGCGAGAATCAGAGAATGCAGTTCTGCCCACTCACTTTGATTAATCGGTCGGGAACTCTCCGAGAAGACTTCCGTTCGAGCAAGCAAGGCGATCTCACTTGTACATAGTGCCTATGCGGAGCGGGGCACTACACTCCCTCTTCACCTTCACCTGGTGATAGCCTGATCTCAAATCTATCTTTGAAAACACCCTCGCCCCGCTCAACTGATCGAAAAGATCATCTATCCTCGGCAGCGGGTACTTGTTCTTGATAGTGATATTGTTCAAAGCTCTATAATCAATGCACATGCTCACCGTGCCGTCCTTCTTCGGTACGAACAATACCGGAGCTCCCCATGGTGATGAACTAGATTTGATGCCTTTGTCCTGCAGCTCCTCAACTTGCTTCTTCAGTTCTGCCAGCTCGCTGTTGTTGACTCTATAGACATGTTGCGAAATGGGCTCCGCTCCTGGAACCAAGTCTATAGAGAATTCAACATCTCTGTCTGGCGGCAAGCCTGGCAACTCCTCTGAAAATACATCCAGGAACTCCGCTATCAGAGGATGTGGCAACTCCTCTTCTTCTGCCCTGGCTCCGCAAAATGTGCTCCTGCTCTGTTCCGCTGCTCCTCTGACAACCTCAAACTCCGGCTCTCCTGGTGGTCTAAATAATACTCTGCCTCTAAAACAATCTAGAGTAGCATGATGCCTACTCAACCAGTCCATTCTGAGTACAATATCGTACCCCGGAAGTGGCATGACGAGTAAGCTCACGCTCAACTCTCGGCCTCCTACTGACACTCTCCGGTCCTTGCAGTGATCACGGACTAGGATAATACCTCCACCAGTCGTGATCTTGCAAGTCCTAGCTAATGGTTCTGTGTCTAAATGATGTCGAAGTGCATAAGATACAGACACAAAACTATGGGAAGCGCCAGAGTCGAATAAGGTAAATGCAGGAATACAATCGAGAAGAACCGAACCTGTGATCAAGTCTCCTGCTGGCTCGATCTCCTCGATTGCCATGGCGTACGCTCGCCCCTGGGGTACACCTCTCTGCTGCTGATGCTGGGCGAACTTCTGATGTTGTGGTGGAAGTGGTCCCCTCTGTTGTTGGCCTCCTGGTACGGTAGGTACCCTGTCTGATCCTCTCTGGGCGGCTGCTCCACCCTGACCTGGACGAAAGGTAGGACAATCCTTCAGCTGGTGTATCGTCGATCCGCAGGACAGACATGAGACCAATCTCTTCCTGCAGATATCTCTAGTATGTCCTATCTTCCCGCAGTACGCACACTGGATGGCGGGCTGAGTCTGTCTCTGTTGCTGCTGCTGGACCTGTCCTCGGGCTGGTGCCTGATGCTGCTGCTGAAAGGGTCTCTGCTGTTGCTGCTGAAAGTGTGGACGCTTGCCCGGTCCCGTACTACTGTTTGCTCCTCCAGAACCATCGCGTCCCCTCTTGGGCCTGAGGCCCAAGTCGTCCTCGGCTACTTGGGCATCCATCAATATGCCCTCGTAGGTAGCTGTGCGACGTCCCGACGTGCGAGACTTGATCTCCCTTGTCAGCCCCTTTCTGAATTTTCGGGCCCTGTCCCCCGGATCTCTAATCATCGATGGCGCGAAGCGGCTCAGGCGGGAAAACTCCGCGGCATACTCATCGACGGACGAGCTCCCCTGGGCTAAGTCATGGAACTGACTCTCCAAAGCTCCCAGGGCAACATCAGGAAAGAACTTCTCCTTGAAGAGCTCCTTGAAATCCTCCCAAGTGAGTCCCCTGCGCAAGAGTCTCGGCTCCGTGCGAAACCACATCAAGGCAATGTCGAACATCTGGCTGCTAGCGGCCTCGATCTGGAGGGCCTCTGGAAGCTGCACCAAGCGCAAGTTCCTCTCGATGTCCTCTAGCCAATCATCGGCGTAAAGTATCCCTTCTGTCCCCTTGAATTCCCGAGGCATCATCCTCTTGAAATCCACAATGGTGCCCGGCCTCTGGTGGTGCTGATCAAGACGCTGCTACTGTTGAGTAACTCTCTCCACAGCCTGGAGAGCCACTTGATGAGCATTCTCCATGTTCACCCTCATCATCTCTGTCTGGGCCTGATGTGCCTCAGCCTGCACTCTCTGGGCCTCTGCCGACGAACTCTGGGCATCGACCATGCCCTGAATCAAGGCGAACATCTGTGCCCCATCGACGGGCACACCTCCTGGATGCTGAACTGGTGGTGGTGGAGGTGGTGGTGCCGTCGTAGCTATGGGGACCCTTTGAACAGGTGGTGGAGGACCCCCGAATGCTGCAGACACTCCCACATGTACTGGAGATGTAGGAGGTGCTGCGGATGTCTGTCCGGCAGGGCGAGAGGTGGCAGACCTCTCTGAATCTGCTGCTCCAAGCCTCTTGGACCTCCTCGGCGGCATCCTGAAGACAGATCGAAAGATTAAATTAAGGCAATAGATACGATATCATCAAGGAAGGACAGAAAATTTCTAAAGGAAAAATCATTAAGAGTAATGTCATAAGAATCAGAATTTCCTAATTGTGATTGAGCATATCCTCGGCCTAAATCATATTTCCTAAAACAGGCTCGTAGTAATTCTCTAAGAGAGCACCACTACGATATCGCTCTAATGCGAATCTAGGACTCGACTTGCATGGGCCACCACTAAAACGTGTCACGACCCGCACCCGGAATTTGGGCATGAGTCGTGGGTACGTCCAGCCTACGCCGCAGCATCGGCGGTAGAACGCTGTCTAGGTCTCGACATATAATATATCCTGTCAATAGTCTCAACTCCGTACGGAGGGCAATGATAAATAATCCACAGTCTATGATATACTCAATCACAAGCTATAAGAATAATGGCACGATGAGAATAGAAAAGAGTTCTATTAAAAACCAACCACAATAAATCCAACTCAAATCCTGGGTCTAAATGACCTCACAAAGTCATAAATAATAAATACAACTCAGTCTCAGTCTAAAACAATAATACAGAAAAAGCAGTCTAAGAGCAGCCAGGTATGTTCTCCTCTAGGCTAGGCAACTCCTCTAGGATTTTCGGGGTAAAATCTCCCTCTAATCCTGGGCCATAATGAGTGGGGCAAAGATCCTCCAGGTCCTCTGAAAAATGTTATCCAGTCAGGATTGGAGCGAAGCACAAGCACTAATAGCAGTTTCATTAAATTGACAAAATCTATAAACAGTGTAAGAAATACAAGATGGAAATAAATGCTGGAAATGTAAATACTGGAGAAAAATGGAAATAGGCAATAGAGCATCTAGCAATGAACAATAAATAGTGAATGCTAGACAATAAGTAGTGAATGCTGGAACAGGTGAATCTGAATAAAATAGACATCTAGCTAAGTGTTTGAAATATTAGTTTATTATGTGATCGGCTTGGGACTTGATTAGGCTGGTTATATATGATTAACTATGATTCTTGTAGGTCAGGCTAACCATATGGTTAGCTATGATGCATGTAGTGGTCAGGTTAATCATATATAACAGCTATGATGCATGTAAGATGGTCAGGCCGCACCCAACGTGAGAAGTGGGGTGAGCTATGATGCATGTAAAGGATTTGGATATGATCACATAATCTACTAATAATTCTCCATCCCCCAGCTAGCACGATGGATTCCAATCACGACTCCTCATGATGGGGATCTAAGGTGTTAACCCGTGTATCCATAGTGTCAGAATCAAGTATGTAATACACTACAATTTATAGAAGAAATCAACAATGAAAACTGTCAGAGAATGTACTCGCCTGTGGTCCCGAGCAAAAGGTGAGGATCGATGTCCAAAGTGGGATCACAATGACCTATATATAAGATATCAATGTTAAAAAATAAATTAAAGGAATGAGCATGATTAACTAATTATACACGAGGCCTCTAGGTCAATTCTAAAGCCTACTGGTCAATACTAGCCTAACACTAGCTAATTATGTCACCCCTAGTTTTAAACACTAGGGTGTACTCATAACACCTCAATCTGGGTTCAAATCTAGTTTGTATGGGATTACAAGTATAACTTAACTAATGCTAAGTGATACAATATATACAATAGTTAATCTATCATCTAATATTATCTTAGTTCTAATACTCTAATACCTATACTCAACTCTACATATTAACCCACACCAATACCCCATATTATTTCCTAAATGCTAACTGATACCCTTGTACTAGTGTATTTCCCACATCTAGTACTTCGCTGCATTCTGACATTCTCTCCTGTACAATAACACATAGGTTCACCTAGTTAAGACACTGAAATTAACACACTGCCACACTGCACAGTACACACTGATTTACAAGGTATTCACAAGCCAACACAGTGCTACACTCTCAGGTGCTACTCACTGATCTCAGGCAGGTACCTAATCACACTGGTACACTCTCAAACTGCACACACACAACATTGCTGATACACTAGATGGTCAAGTTCCCTCACATACTCAGTTAAAACTTACAGGCACATACACACACTGAAACAAAGACACTGCTACCCTGAACTCAGTCACTCACACATACAGAAATTTTACCTAGACATTCACACACAATTAAACACTGAAACACTTACCCCAACCCCCCACTGATACACTCTCACACTCAGACAATAACACAGGCATCTGCACAACTACACACATCAGAATTTTCACTGAGCCACTACTCTCTCTCACACTCACACAGTCAGAAACATACACTAGGAAACACAGTTACACACATATATCTGAGATAGCAACTACCTACACTAAACTGAAAACACACACACACAGGAAGGACTCACTGATACTAAGTATCAGTCTGAAATAGTCCAGACCTACACACACACAGGCACCCTGCTTTCTTAAGCCCTCACAGTTCTCTCTCACAGTTTCTAAAACACATACAAGTATTACCTAACTTAGGCTCACTGAAATACTCACTACACATATAGGTATTTACATAGGCTACACTCTCACTGGGACTAATCTGCACAACATGCACACACACATCAGATACTGCTACACAGACAACCTGCTCCCTGAACTCAGACATGTACACAGTATCACATACACACAGTATGCATACACAGGTCTGGATACGCAAATCTCACTGCACATTATCTAACTGATACACAGGGACACGTAGGTTCAAGCACTGTAACATATATACACAAAAATTTAACTCACTGAACTCTACTTCCCACCCTACAGAAATACACACAGCACCCATATACATACACTGTCATTCACACACAGTTAATACCTGAAAGCATAACACAGAATTCTGAGATGAATTTTGATACCCATATTGCACAGTCAGCCCCAACACACCCGACTGCACAATAAACCATTCACAGTTATTCCTCCTTCAAATCACACACACATCTATAAACATAGATATATATATAAAAACACATCAAATTGGGTGATGTAGAGTAGATTAGATGGGTAATCCCTTCTGTGAAGCATTTCACCAAACACATGATGTGCAAAAATGAAAACCACACTAAGAACTCCTGAAACCCAAAACAAAACCCAAAAATAAATATCTAACCTACACGTAGGAGGGTGAAATCAGTCTATAAGCAACCACCTAGGGTTAGGGTTCACGAAAATTGGGGAAAACAAATGTTGGGGACACTTAAACCCTAGTTCGAACCCTAAAATCGAAACTACACAGCAAGGGTGGTTTTCTAATGACATTAACATCAGAAAACAGAAATTAAATGAATAAAAATAGGGTTTACCTAGGGAGATGGCTTCTTCAATGGGGGTTCTTCTTCTCCAAGGCTTCTTGACACAACCCCTTGCTTTCCTGTGCTTTGTAGGAGGAAAATGGAATCCTAGGTTTTTAATTCCGAATTTGTGGTGGAGAAAAGATGGTTTTCTTGATGGAGGCTTGGTTTTAGATTTTTCTTCATGAAGGAATGGGTTCCCTTTTATATTAAACTAGGTTAGGGCTTCATAAGCATAGTTTTAGGTTAACCCCCTATGTTAGGTCATGTAGAACCTAATTAACTAGGGTTTAGTCAATTTAGGGTTTGAGGTTCCACCCAAAAATTAGAATTCTAGGGCTTCTCTAGAATTGGTCTTCAAATTAGGGTTTAGTCATTAGGGTTTGTCCTAATGAGTTCTAGGGTTTGACCTAAAACCAATATCACTAACAATATATAAATAGTAAAAAAACTCAGCAGATTAATTAAATTCATAATTATTTCAAATAGTGAAATTACACAAATGTCCTTATCTGGAAATGTGGTAGTGACAGACCCGGAGCAACCCTCCGTTGAATTTACTGGGTTTGCCGACCCCCTTGGGTTGAACACTCAACACCGGTAAATTAACATATATTTAATATGAATAATATAATACAATTTAAAGAAAATACAATATTGAAATTATAAACCGAATCAGGAGAAAATATCGTCGTAAAGAATACAACAAATATCCATGTTTGATAATAAACGGAAGAAATAAAACTGGATTTATACGAAAACCTTTCTTAGGTTTACAAACAAGAATACTATTAATCCTATGCGAGGATGTTAAGTACAAATTTTAATCTGGATAATATTGCTATAGGAGTCTGATCTGCAGTCGATCACTTTGTCCCTTGGACCACACGATGATGAAGAAGTGCTGTAGAAGACGGAGATGCTTCAAAGATTGCAAGAGGGAGTGGATGCTCGATGCCAAAATCGTCGATCACTACTCTCTGTCTGTGCTCTGGATTCTTCTCTCTCAGAAAGTTAATTTCTGACCTTCGACCTTAATTCTTCGAGTCTTTGACTTCTATTCTCCAAATATTCGACCTTGGAATTTTCGACCTTTTTTCCCCCGGACCTCTGTCAATAGAGGTCTCTATTTATAGGATTTTTTAGTGACAGTAACCATCCAGTCGGCGTAGAAGCCGGACAGTGGAGAGTATGGCACTTTTTACGCGGCGGTTATAATAACTGCCACCCACATATAGATGATCTTTTGAATCTGCGTGTGACGCTTGTCCCATGATGAGAAAATGTGTATAACTGCTACGAAGATCACGGCATACAAGCCACGTAGGTAACTGTCCCTTGCGTAAAAAAGGTTAACGTAGAAGCCAATAACTGTCACCATGGCGTAGAAGCCAAATAGTTGTTAGGTTGGCGTAGAGGCCAAGTGGTTTGTCGAGTCGGCATAGAAGCCAAATAGGCGTAGAAGCTTTCTAGGCGTAGAAGCCTGATGCTGCATGGATAGATAGCTAGCGTAAAAGATAGCTGATCCTCCTTTCTTGACTGAGGTCTTGAGCGTATTCTGGACCAAATAGCCTTATCACGCACAAAAAATGCAAATATAGCCTGAGTTGGCGTATTCCGAGGAGATAGCGTACATCGTGCTCCCATAGCTGAAAATAGCCTGATGGCGTAATATGCAGAGGTGATGATGTGGACATATTAGCCGTAATTATGGCTCGCCCAGTCTTTGAAAATAGAACCAAATCTCATACATTAAATACAGAGATCTGCCCCCATTCTGCGCATTAAATGCAGAGACGTACCTCGAGCTCTGTACAAGAGCAGCTTTTGACGTGGCAGTTTATTTTGTCTTCTGCTGAGCGTAAAAGCTCACATCTGCCTGTATAAAACTAGGCAACGTACTTCCTTGAATGCGTAAAAGCAATTTATATCAAGAAAATGTCACTCAACGACGGTTTGGGTCTCTGTGCCGAATTATCATTACAGCCGTCGTCTGGATAGTTGTGCAGTACTCTTTATCAAGGGTCAGGTTCACTGCATGATTTGACAGGTTCATTCGAGGAATACGAAGCGTTCCTCGTACTCTTCTATGCTTCATTGAAAGCAGATAAGTTTTACACTATAAAGGCGAGATAGCAACCTTTTTACGTCGAAGCAGTCTGAAAATACTGTATTACGCAGGTTGCTCTGGAGCTATATTTTATGCCGTACTAGCGATAAAGCTCTGTTGTACGCCGATGGCTCTGAAATCATATTTTACGCTATACAGCACTGAAATACTGCGTATAGATCTGCAGCATATTTTTTATGCTTCTACAAGACCCCCTTCAAAGTTTTCAAATTCCTCGTAATTTGAAATACTTTGAATGAAGCATGAAACGGTCAAGTCTGACTCGTTCCTCGGGGCTAATTTCTTGGCAGATTTTTAGGGATTTGTTGGGATTCGGTATGTTCTCTTTTGCCTATAAAAAGGCTGATGAGTCTAACTTGTTCTTCCCATATTTCCTTCACCACACAGAGATGATTGCCGGAGTTCGTCGGGTCGACTTGAGGAAGAAGAAGATCATGCTCTTCCAGCATGTAAGGAGCCAAAAAAGAAGGCATCTTCGAGCAAATGTCCTCTGCAACGATGGATCATGGAAGGATATCATAGCTTCCTTTGCTCGAGATGATCAGCAACTTCATATGACGATTCGTCCAGGAGAGAGAAAGGGTCACATTCGATCACACAGCTTGCAAGCTGTATTTTCTCTCGTCGTTTGTGGACGAGGGTAGACAAAGTAGCCCTGTCTTCCAGTATTGAGTTGGTTCTGAATCCCAACTCAATCTGTCATGGCGTATGGAGGGTGGGCTCTTGAATAATTTAGACAAGCCCAGTTGTGTATCCTCCCGCCATTATTTATTTTCTTGTTCATCGACTATAGAAGTCTATGAACTGCTGTAGAAGATGAAAAAGATCTCCACCAATACGAGAACCTGGCAGAACAAACTCTTGGTGTGATCCTAAATAAAAATAAGAAATCCTTTGTAGACGGGATTTCCCTCGTATGTAATCATGAAGATAAAAAATCCTTTGTAGAATAGATTTTCCTCATATGTAATCATGATTAATAAAATCGTCTTCTTTTACGCATCTGATAATTTGCCATATTCTTTGCTGTGATAAAGTTTGAATATGTGTAGCTTCGACACGTCTGAATGACCTTACGTCGACTCTGATAAAGAGAGTATCTGGTCTCGTCCTGTCTTCTACGCATAACTGAAGACGCGTAGAAAAATTGTTTAGCATTTAAGTCGCATATTCGAACTGTCCTGCTATTTTGGACGAGAAGTTGCGTAGAATCCTGAACTGTCACTTCTTTAAGAAGAATCTTTGTTCAGACCATCATCTTCAAGAATGATTTTCTGAAAATCCTTTGGAAAAGGCGAGAAATGGCTGTTGAAACTGAGTCACCATCTTGAACTGTAGAGAGAATATTCAGACTGGATTTTGGATGAACTTCCAATCGGACCCAAGAAGAAGAGTCATTTTCCATGTTGAACCCTGTATGCTTTGGATACTGGGGATATTTTGAGACCAAGAAGGAGCCTCTTTTGTGTGAACCTTTGTAAATGTCCAGATATACGCATACTCTGGCCTGCGTATTTTAAGAAATGCGGAAATTCATAGATCCGTAGTATAGATGAGCATAAAATCATAAGTTTGTAGCCTCTCGAGCGTAAAAGCTGCTGAGCATAAGAGCATCCGGGCGTAAAACTGTAGATTTATAGCCTCTGAAAAGAAAACTTCCGAGCGTGAAGTCGTAGATTTGTCGCCTCTGAGCGTAAAAAACTTCTGAGCGTGAAATCATAGATTTGTAGCCTCTGAGCGTGAAGTCGTAGGTTTGTAGCCTCTCGAGCGTAAAAGCTACCGAGCATAAAAGCATCCGGGCGTAAAACCATAGACTTATAGAATCTGAGCGTAAAACCGTGGATTTGTAGCTTCCCGAGCGTAAAAAGCTCCTTGGCGTAAAATCACGAATCTGTTATGCACGAAAACTTTTTGAATTCGCTGACTGTCCGCCTTCCCTGAATAATAGGCTGACGTAGTCCCCAATCATAACCGAATATTAAATATCGGATTTGGTTAGGGATTCGAGGAGTCCATCTGAACTCTATAAATACCCCATGGCCTTCAGAGAAAAAAAATTTATCTGTCTTTTGCAAAAGAAAACCTTCGTCTCTTTGAGTACTCTCCTTCATTTCTTCTTTTGAGAACTCTGAGTTTTAGCAATGGCACCAAAACAACCTTTCACCTCTAAGGGAAAGAAAGCTGCCTCCTCTTCTCACTCTTCCACCCAAGCAAGAGCGACTCCCATCGGGCAGAACGAGCCTCGTTCGGAACGTAGTGTCCCACCGTCAAGCTGTGCGCCGGGTGTTGTAGGTAAAACTTTTGGGATGACAAGAACAAAGAAAAACCCTTCGCACACGTTGTACGTGAACGCGCTAGGTCATCTTCTGTGTTGAGAGCCTCTTCGAGGAAGACGATGCACAGAGATATTTTATCATTTACGCCCACATTCTTAATGTGTCAGCGTAAAAACTCCATATTTTTGCAGCCTGACGTAAAAGCTTTGACTGTCAAAATTTGGCGTATAGTACAAACTTTGAGTGTTACGCTTTGGATGAAAATTCTGACATAATCATTCAAATTTTGGCAGTCTGGCGTAAAAACACAGACTATATACTGCCCACCTTGACTTTTACGCCTAGGAAATAGATTCCAGCGTAAAAAGCTCAAGTTTTCACAGTCTTGGCGTAAAAGCACAAAATTGTTGATCTTTGGCATAAACTGGAAGACTGTAAGGTCTAGTATAGAAACTGACATGTTCTTCTTGCACTTTGTAGTTAACTTGCAGATATCTCCGTTGGCTAAGGTGATGGGTTCTGCTGCTGGGATGCTGCACTCCAATTACCTGGAGGATTTGTCCCATGTGACATTTCCTATTTTCGGACCCCAGTATCCTGAAGGAAGGGGAATCCTGATATCGTCTCAAGGAGAGCTAATGCTGTTGAGCATGATCAACGGAGAGCCCCTGATGTATATCGACGGGGCAAAATACAGAAAACCAGCTTTCCTCTTCGGGGATATAATTGATAAACAATCACAAACGAAGCCCAAGAAAGAAGACTGGATTTTTACTGCTAGGGGCATGGTCATGTACCTGCCTAAGATGCTGAGAGATTACCCTATCTCGGCATTCTTTCATGCTACGCATCCGAGGAAGATGTCATGGACTCTGACCCCTAATCTTCACGGCCAGCCTGGGAAGATATTTTATCAGAAAGGATCAGACCAAGGATCATTTGTGAGCTGCCCTTCAGGCCCTGTGATGCCTTTCAGGGGATTATTTTCGGGTAGCGTCCCGAGTGAAGACACTGCACTGCTCCAACCAGTCCAATTACCGACTTTCTGTAATGAATTTATGGGGCATGGAGGAATGTACCCCAAGGTTAATCCTCGGACCAATGGGTGGGTTACCCCTACAAATCTTCGATGGACTCGTTTAGCTGCCTGGGCCCTGAAGCATTTCCAGACTGAGATGGAGAGCATCGGTCTGTACGCGGCTGTGAGTGCTACCAGTGTTGGGTTACCTCTCAACCCCAACCTATTTGTGGCTTTGATGGAGCGATATATCTCGCTCACTGGAACTTTCGCCACTCCACTGGGGGAGTTGGGATTGGCCCTTCACGAAATGGCAGAGATTTCAAGACTGCCAATGGGGGATACTCCTTATGAAGAGTATGTCCCTACAAACCGGGAGCTGGGGGATACAAACCCTCGGGTGGTGGCAGTGTACCAGGAGCTGATGAGCTATTACCTTGCATGCACCGCCTTCTATAATGAGCCCTCTAATTTGGCTCATACCAACAAATAGGCATCCTATCTCTTCTTCCATCAAGCTAGAGATGCTAAGCCAGACAAAGTTGTGGATAGCAGAGATAGGCCTTTGAGCCTTCTGAGCGTGCTTAATGCTCAAGTAGTCGATGACCTTATTGAAGACGCTGGGGCTTCAGATCGAGTTCTCGATGAAGGGATAGGAAAATATCCTGCAGGCACTAAAGCCTACATTTATTTGAGGCATTGCCGCAGGCCTCTGTCAAGGGAAGCTCAACTGGATGGCTTCCTCT
The DNA here is from genome assembly GCA_036927795.1 of Iris macrosiphon. NCBI lineage: Eukaryota > Viridiplantae > Streptophyta > Magnoliopsida > Asparagales > Iridaceae > Iris > Iris macrosiphon. The sequence goes on along the minus strand of JAYESA010000004.1, from coordinate 264,201,186 downwards.
CTATATGGCTACGCCGACTTGTAGTACCAGGCATTACATCTTCGGATCGCATTCACCGCAACACCTTATGGCCTACAGTGTGTCTGGTGTTCGGGGCAAGACTGGGCCTTCTCCCTGCCATGGTATGCCGCATACAAGCTGGCCTGAAGGCCATTACTGATGGGCTGCTTGCCGATGAAATACGGCGTGACAACTTTTCTAGGGTAGAATTACTGTTCCTATATTTGATGGGATAGTTAATTCTTCATAACCCCAGGGTGATGTCTCCCGGCTCTGGCAGTAGTTCGGGGATTAATTTCTTGTTGAATTACAAGAATTCCACCTGAAACGTGACCACAGTTTTAGACTGTCGGCGAGCGTTAAATTTTGCTCACAGCTGGAAGCTCTTCTGCACCGTCCCCACTGTACATCTCAATCAACAGGGGAGCAGGCTTCAGGACTCAGGTGAAGGAAAGACCGTTCTTTCTCCTGAAGCTTTTAATTGGTTGGTCTGTATTAGACCTTCCCATTTATTATACAGAAGTGAAGACCAATGCTTCTTGGAGCCCTACCTGCCTAGTCGGTTTGCCAGGCAGTTTGGGTATGATCAATTGCACGTGGGCAATGCCATCACCAGCTTCAAGTCCAGGGGTGGACTTATTGATGGAGCGAGAGGATGGCAATATTTTATAATGGGTTGTACTGGGGCGGCCTTTACTGTGCCCGCGACTTCTCTTTCCATGGAGTTGCGCATCCTCCATTAGTACGCCCAGTTTTACGTGGCCATCAATACCTTCCATCACGATTTTGACATGCGTGAAAGTTTTAGGATGCCCTCTTCTAAGTCGGCGGAAAGAGACAAAATCCTATCAGTTTCCTCTGACGAGGGTGAAGACTCTATCAATCCAGATGAGCCTTTGCTGACAGTACCGAGAGGCGACATACCTCCTCCTGCAGAGCCTCTAGTTATCCCTGGTAAGCAAAGGGCTCCTGTTCTGAAGGAGACTTCCCCTCGCAAGAAAAATAAGACTGTTAGTGGTCCTGTCAGGTACTTCCAGTCATGAGGCTCCTAGAAGTGAGCCTGCTGTTTCCCCTGTTGGGGACGATCCTTTGATTAGAGATTCCTCGCCATTTAGAGAGGGAACCTCCACAGTTTCGACTGGCAGTGCTGGAGAATCTTTGCTTGAGGCTGCTGTCGCTGCCACCGCTTCAGGTAGTGGTACGAGATCGCCTTCGAGGTCAAGCAAAATAAGAATATCTTTATCCAGACAAGTAACGGGAGTAACCCTTGCCACGTTTGTAAGTATATTCAGCGAGATTCCATCCGATGAGCCTCGAGTGGATCTTGCTGAAGACCTGGAAGAATACCTGCCAGTGTCACTTGGCGTACCCCCTTCTCCAGGTATGACAGCTGTAACGACCCGCTCCGCTCAACCCGGAGGGCCGATTCAAACGGCACAAGTGTAGCTATTCAACCCGCCTTGCTCAGCGAGATGGCTCATTCGATGCAAAGGCATTTATGCTGGGATCTTCAATGGAGTCAGACTTAGGCTATCAGAGGCGCGTCCGGAGTCTCGCTCGACCGATGTGATACATCGCTAAGGTGGGTAGCCCCGGTGAACCTGTCTCTACTTAGCTGCACACTAAGAAATGGATGCTACATGCTAGTTTACAGGCGATATTTGTATGCTAATAAAAGAGATGAACGCACATAGGTAAGGGGATAACCCCGCCTTACATTTTATAGAACATGGAGATTTTATTTGCTATTGGCGTAGTCGAGATTGTTGAGTTGGAATGTAGTAATTTTCTTCATATATGCCATAAAGTAGGGTGAGTTTGTACTGAGGCGTTGTACCACACGGAACATGAAACGGGATAGAGTAAAATCATGTTGCATGCATAGACGAGGAAGGCTATCAAGTAGTCATTCCGAGTCAGGAGATGGGAAGAAAGGAAGGTAATCGGGATATACAGATCACCGAGGCAGTCTCTAATAAGGGAGCTGCGTAAAGAAGAAAAGATCCGAGTGTAGTCCTCGGCAAAGATTGATCCGAGAGTTGTCCTCGGCTAGGATTGGAAGTGGGGGAGTAGTTGTATGGTCACGGACAACTGGTTACGCACCAGGAAGAGAGAGTCCTCGACACGATTGCTGAGGCATCCGAATTGTGTCGGCCCGGAAGGACAGTACTAGTGTAGTCCTGGCAATACGCTAGCTGATGACTAGCGGGCGAGTGTGAGACATCCAGCAAGGCTTGCTACCGACCTGGATGGGCGTCGACTCGTTAGACGGTTGGGAGGCCCAGCAAGGCTAGCAACTGAGCTGGGAAGATAGCCGTCCATCGTAGATTATGTCCAATATGGCTAGCAGAGCCAGTGACCTTCATATAGATAAGTTATGTTTGCATAGCGGCTATCCGCATTGAATAAAGGAGAAACGGGAAGGAGTGTGTTGCACGATATTTTGCATAAGTAGAATGGATGCACGGTATCACATATAGTTCTAGTAAAAATGGGTCTTGTCAGGCAGAGGCACGGCATAACACTTGAGTTTCATAGATGCTCTTTGTTATTCCATAGATCATTGTTTATATTGCTGCATATGATAGGAACGGCCGAATGGTAAGAAATGATAAGGTAAACTCAATTGTTCATTATTATGACACTCTTGAGCTGACATGGAGATTACTTTCTTTATATTGCCATGTAACTGATCCTAAGGCAAAAGAATAGAAAGATAACAAAATCAGTCGGTGCACATAACTAATGAACGTGCTTGTTTTATGGCGTGGGCGAGAGGCCTCCCCACCAGTGCATTCAATGTACTGATACCCAACCAGTCTGTATACAGGGTGCAGGGGGAACTCGTACGGATTCGAAGATTGCTTAACGCAATGAGGCACCGGACCGCACTTGGCGTCTTGGAGCATGGCGCACGGACCTGGAGCTCGCATATATGAGACATAATGTATGAGAACATCTTCATCCAGATCGTTTGAATTGGTTCTAAGCCTAAGGGCATATTCATTGTAAGAGAGAGATAAAGCATGAGCGATTTATAATCTCGGCCTAGAGCCGCTTGTAATCTTCACTTCATATCAATAAAGAGCTTGATTTGGATTCAATACTTGTGTTCATTTTATGTTTCTGCTATAACGACTCTGTGAACTAGTTATCAACGACCGTTTTGGTATTTGCCTTGCGCGGGCGCAACCCTAGGCTCGTGCGGCATCGCATCCCGATGGAAACGTATGTCCCGCGGGAGCGCTGGCGCGGTGATTCGCGCCTAGCGGGAACGGCCGATTCCGGCGGGAGATCGGGGCGTGACATATTGGTATCAGAGCACGGCTTTACGTCCTTGGAATTCATTTTGATTCTCTCAGTTTTGAACTTGTGTATTGGAAGAAGTGGTAGATGCTCTCTCTCGATGCTTCGATGGATGTTCCATACAATAAGTCTAAATATTTTCGAAAAGTGCATGTGAATTATACGATTGCTTGAACGGGATTGCGATGCGAGGGCTTTTGTCCCAACCTGTGAAAGGCATTTGTTAGAGTAGACTCGGGTTATAATCGGCAAGTTATATGTCTATATGAAAACACCAAGCGAGTAGAGTGCGAGATAAGAATATCGTTCAGACAGTGGTCTATGCACTTGGCCATTTTGGCCAAGTTGTGTTGAGTATCGGGCACCAAGACCCTTGGTGCTGGTGAGTTGCAGCGAGATTTGGGTATTGTTTGGATAACAATCAGGTTTGACTTAGGAGGGAAATTAATAGAGACGCTATCGGAGTGCCGCTAAGGCGAGTAATGGGAACCGTGTATGGATTTTCAGATATAGTTCGGACAGTTGTTCATAGCGATAAGTTATGATTTTAAGCGTAATTTGTATGGAGGACTATGAATAGAGGTGTATACGAGTCTAAGATCGTTAAGGCGATAAATAGGGACTGTGTTGGAGTTCTAAGAAACGAATTGCGAATACGAGTGAAGGATGCAAACGCGATTCAAGAGTTATAGAGATGACTCGATTCATGAGTGGTGTATACAATAGTCCCCTGTTCGATTATGCGAATTATGGATATAATGAGTTGTATAGATTCATGGAGTATAACTTGAACCCTGAGTGGTGTATTGGTCGGCTTAGAAATGATCGAACGAGTCGTGGATTCGGAGAGTTAAACGGGTCTAGCGGCAAGCGACGAGATTGGGTAGAGCCTTAGTATAAATAAACAATGCCTAACAAGTAAGCAAACTCGGAGGAAGCATGCAATATTTGGTTCGAACGAGTTACAATGAGTTGAATAAGGGATAAGGCATACATCAAATAGAGATTCAGGACAATTAAAATTGATTACATGGTCGGGGAAACTTAAAGGATCGTACGAGCGATTTTGAGTTGAAACAAGCGAATTAAAAACTTGAGTCATGGTTGAATAATCTGAGATGCGGTCGGAGTAAGTGCAATTGGAAATAATGGAGCGAAAGAATGATAGCGTGCATGAAAAAAATTTAGATTGAGTAGGATATCGCTCGATAGAGTTCGGTTTGAGTACGAATGCGATAATTTCAAATATTGGGAGATTTTTGACCATAACAATGGTTGGAAGATAGTATGGATTGATGCAAGTTAGTAAAATTATGATTTTGATCGATCGAGTTAAGCGGTAATAGATTTGGCTTGGAGTTTGGAAGAACGATCTTGAAATCAAGTTCAGAAAGATAACATTCGAAATCTGTCCCAGCGAGAAACGATTATCCTGCGGGAGCGCCGGCGTGGTAATTTCACGTCCGGCGGGGATAATCGAACTCAATGGAACTTGTTCGGTGCTTAGTCCAAATAAACTCGATGAATGGAATATATCAAATGGAATAGACTTGGGTTTGGGATTTGAACTTAGTTGTTTGAGGAATGCTAAGAGTAGACTAAGAAATGTTCAAATGGTAATATTAAAGTTGGATGGTTTGGCTAGACGAACTTGGATGGCGGTAAGAACGGTTGTTAGAAGAACATGACTTGGTGGATCAATGTACAAATTGGGATAAAACGAATGGTGACGATAAAGTGTCTGTTCGTTCGAGGATAACCATAACGATTGATCTTCTTGTCTTGTGCGGGTACAACTTCTTACTCGTACTTGCGTCACATCCGGATAGGACAATCATTCTGCGGGAGCGTTGGCGTAGTGATATCACGTCCGACGGGGATGATTGAACTTGCGGGAGACCGGAACGTGACAATCGAAGGATCATTTGACTTGTGGTTCGATACGAAAAGACAATTTTCAGAATTTAAGTGAATCTAAGGATTTTTGGTGAGGAGTTAGTCTAGAAACATGAAGTAAGAGATGTTGGATGGTTTTATGAATGGATACGTAGATTATGCTGGACGACTTAGAGTTTATGATATACATCGATGATTTATAATAGAATTATGGCTTAGTGATACAAGCGTAGAAATGGGTGGGTTGGTGAATTATATCAAACGTGATAAAAAAGATAGTGTGCGCGAATCGATGGGTTAGACCTGCAACGTGGGCGTATCATGGGTTCGGTTATACGAGCATGTTGGTATGATAGGATGATCTGTGCTCGATGTTTAAAAATCTGAGTAAAACGAGCTTGGGTAGAATACCCGTGTAAAGGAACAATGGTTTGACCTTAGGGTGTTTGGGGCGAGCATTGTGCAACGCGGTTGCACGATGAGTCACAAATTTGAACTGTACCTATGACTTTATGAGCTGACCTAGTAGCTAGGCAGACGGCCCTTTGCCTTGAGTTAAACTGGAGTGGCTGACTTCAGAGTATCGTTCGGAAAGAATGATAGAAATGGGGCAACGAGACTTAGAGTTAGGATTTGGAATTGGGGATATACACTAGCAACGTTTGCGTTGAAACAAACGTAATACGAGATAGGACTCGGGTAATAATTGATTTGGTCGGATCAGTTATGCGACGGTGAGGAATAAAACGGTATTGGAGAATTGTTGGACGGAACTCTCACGATTGAATGGGAGATAGTAAAGATAAGTTGGCGTGATGAGTTGGATCGTTGCTTAGAAGATGTGCATTGCTACTAGTAATGCTAAACTTAAATTTGGGTGAGATTGGAGTAGACGATAACTGAATCAAACCAGAGTTCGGTCATATATATAGCAGAACGATTCCCGTTTTAAAAGATTTTCATGAGTAGCTTGTCAGACTTAGCTGTCACTAAGCTTGGTTGAAATACACATATTTGGGGGACGCCTTGAATATGGGTACGATTCAGACTTAGCGATATGCATAACTCGGATGCAGCTGCAAATAAAAATGTTCAGACTCGCATGGATGAGTATGGCAACTAAAATAGGTCAGCCTCAACCTAAACTATCATAAAAGAAAGATTGTATCGTCCCCAGTGCTACCGAAAAAGTTCTGCTCTAAGGCGCAGTGCGAGACTGAGTTTGGGAATACAATAGTTGTACAAAGGATCATTCGGATAAAATGATTAACCACTCGTGCGAACGGAACGAGTAAAATAAATAGAAAGTTAAGTTCGATTGAACCAAAGACTTGAAGGATTAGAGCGTACCCCAGGTGGGCAATTTAGCTCTGTGCTAAGGCGCAATATAGACTGAGTCAAAAAAAAAAACTTAGGTGATTTGGTACGATTTACTTAGCGAGATTGGACGGTGACTCAGAGAGATTTAATGTAAACGAGATTGGAAAATTAGCCGAGATTCGAACTTTTGGGTTTAGGCGTAACGATGGATTTCGATAGGCGAGGTCTAGTAAACTGTCAAATGTGTTCGGATGCATTTGATTCCTATAATAGATAATATAATAAGTTGGGCAAGTCCACCAAATTATGAGTTTTAAGTGCCCATTGAGTTATAGAATACTCCGTGTTTGGGTAATACAGCCCTGCGCCAGGTACAGTAGATTTTGAGTCGGGAGTGCAACGATTAAGTTGAGTATAATACGATGGCATTGAACGATAGAGTCGTTCGATGAGAGTTAGCTAAATATTGGCGTAACGCTTGGTGAGAAAATAAATGATTGTGGTATTAAGACAGTCCTTGAAAGTTATACGAGACGTATATTGTTAGTTTAGTAAGTGTGCGTTAGTACGAGTTGCGCTCAGGAAGTCTCGAGGACGAGACTTTTTCTGAGTGGTGTATAATGTAACGACCCGCTCCGCTCAACCCGGAGGGCCGATTCAAACGGCACAAGTGTAGCTATTCAACCCACCTTGCTCAGCGAGATGGCTCATTCGATGCAAAGACATTTATGCTGGGATCTTTAATGGAGTCAGACTTAGGCTATCAGAGGCGCGTCCGGAGTCTCGCTCGACCGATGCGATACATCGCTAAGGTGGGTGGCCCCGGTGAACCTGTCTCTACTTAGCTGTACACTAAGAAATGGATGTTACATGCTAGTTTACAGGCGATAACCTTTGCATGCTAATAAAAGAGATAAACGCACATAGGTAAGGGGATAACCCCGCCTTATCATTTTATAGAACATGGATATTTTACTTGCTATTGGCGTAGTCGGGATTGTTGAGTTGGAATATAGTAATTTCCTTCATATATGCCATAAAGTAGTGTGAGTTTGTACTGAGGCGTTGCACCGCACGGAACATGACACAGAATAGAGTAAAATCATGTTGCATGCATAGACTAGGAAGGCTATCAAGTAGTCGTTCCGAGTCAGGAGATGGGAAGAAAGGAAGGTACTGGGAATATACAGATCACCGATGCAGTCTCTAATAAGGGAGCTGCGTAAAGAAGAATAGATCCGAGTGTAGTCCTCGGCAAAGATTGATCCGAGAGTTGTCCTCGGCTAGAATTGGAAGTGGGAGAGTAGTTGCATGGTCACGGACAACTGGTTGCGCACCAGGAAGAGAGAGTCCTCGACACGATTGCTGAGGCATCCGAATCGTGTCGGCCCGGGAGGACAGTGCTAGTGTAGTCCTGGCAATACGCTAGCTGATGACTAGCGGGCGAGAGCGAGACATCCAGCAAGGCTTGCTACCGACCTGAATGGACGTCGACTCATTAGACGGTTGGGAGGCCCAGCAAGGCTAGCAACCGAGCTGGGAAGACAGCCGTCCATCGCAGATTATGTACAATATGGCTAGCAGAGCCAGTAACCTTCATATAGATAAGTCATATTTGCATAGCGGCTATCCGCATTGAATAAAGAAGAAACGGGAAGGAGTGTGTTGCACGATATTTTGCATAAGTAGAGTGGATGCACGGTATCACATATAGTTCAAGTAAAAATGGGTCTTGTCAGGCAGAGGCACGGCATAACACTTGGGTTTCATAGATGCTCTTTGTTATTTCATAGATCATTGTTTATATTGCTGCATATAACAGGGAAGGCCGAATGGTTAGAAATGGTAAGGTGAACTCAATTGTTCATTATTATGACACTCTTGAGCTGACACGGAGATTACTTTCTTTATATTGCCATGTAACTGATTCTAAGGCAAAAGAATAGAAAGACAACAAAATCAGTCGGTGCACTAACTAATGATCGTGCTTGTTTTGTGGCGTGGGCAAGAGTCCTCTCCACCAGTGCATTCAATATACTGATACCCAACCAGTCTGCATGCAGGGTGCAGAGGTAACTCGTACGGATTCGAAGATCGCTTAACGCAATGAGGCGCCGGACCGCACTTGGCGTCTTGGAGCGTGGCGCACGGACCTGGAGCTCGCATATATGAGACATAATATATGAGAACATCGTCATCCAGATCGTTTGAATTGGTTCTAAGCCTAAGGGCATATTCATTATAAGAGAGAGAGAGAGCATGAGCGATTTGTAATCTTCGCCTAGCGCCGCTTGTAATCTTCACTTCATATCAATAAAAAGCTTGATTTGGATTCAATACTTGTGTTCATTTTATGTTTCCGCTATAACGACTTTGTGAACTAGTTATCAACGGCCGTTTCGGTATTTGCCTTGCGCGGGCGCAACCCCAGGCTCGCGCGGCATCGCGTCCCGATGAAAACGTACGTCCCGCGGGAGCGCTGGCGCGGTGATTCGAGCCTAGCGGGGACGGCCGATTCCGGCAGGAGATCGGGGCATGACATATTAAGCATGAACGATTTGTAATCTCGGCCTAGCGCCGCTTGTAATCTTTACTTCATATCAATAAAGAGCTTGATTTGGATTCAATACTTGTGTTCATTTTATGTTTCCGCTATAACGACTCTGTGAACTAGTTATCAACGGCCGTTTCGGTATTTGCTTTGTGCGGGCGCAATCGCAGGCTCGTGCGGCATCGTATCCCGATGGAAACGTACGTCCCGTGGGAGCGCTGGTGCGGTGATTCACGCCTAGCGGGGACGGACGATTCTGGCGGAAGATCGGGACATGACATATTGGTATCAGAGCACGGCTTTACGTCCTTGGAATTTGTTTCGATTCTCTCAGGTTTGAACTTGTGTATTGGAAGAAGTGGTAGATGCTCTCTCTCGATGCTTCGATGGATGTTCCATATAATAAGTCTAAATATTTTTAAAAATTGCATGTGAATTATACGATTGCTTGAACGGGATTGTGATGCGAGGGCTTTTGTCCCAACCTGTGAAAGGCATTTGTGAGAGTAGACTCGGGTTATAATCGGCAAGTTATATGTCTATATGAAAATACCAAGCGAGTAGAGTCCGAGATAAGAATATCGTTCAGACAGTGGTCTATGCACTTGGCCTTTTTGGCTAAGTTGTATTGAGTATCGGGCACCAAGACCCTTGGTGCTGGTGAGTTGCAGCGAGATTTAGGTATTGTTTGAATAAAATTCAGGTTTGACTTAGGAGGGAAATTGATAGAGACGCTATCGGAGTGCCGCTAAGGCGAGTAATGGGAATCGTGTATGGATTTTCAGATATAGTTCGGACGGTTGTTCATAGCGATAAGTTATGATTTTAAGCGTAGTCTGTATGGAGGACTATGAATAGAGGTGTATACGAGTCTAAGATCGTTAAGGCGATAAATAGGGACTGTGTTGGAGTTCTAAGAAACGAATTGAGAATACGAGTGAAGGATGCAAACACGATTCAAGAGTTATAAAGATGACTCGATTCATGAGTGGTGTATACAATAGTCCCCTGTTCGATTATGCGAATTATGGATATAATGAGTTGTATAGATTCATGGAGTATATCTTGAACCCTGAGTGTTGTATTGGTCGGCTTAGAAATGCTCGAACGAGTCGTGGATTCGGAGAGTTAAACGGGTCTAGCGGCAAGCGACGAGATTGGGTAGAGCCTTAGTAGAAATAAACAATGCCTAACAAGTAAGCAAACTCGGAGGAAGCATGCAATATTTGGTTCGAACGAGTTACAATGAGTTGAATAAGGGATAAGGCATACATCAAATAGGGATCCAGGACAATTAAAATTGATTACATGGTCGGGGAAACTTAAAGGATCATACGAGCGATTTTGAGTTGAAACAAGCGAATTAAAAACTTGAGTCGTGGTTGAATAATCTGAGATACGGTCGGAGTAAGTGCAATTGGAAATAATGGAGCGAAAGAATGATAGTGTGCATGAAAAAAATTTAGATTTTGAGTAGGATATCGCTCGATAGAGTTCGGTTTGAGTACGAATGCGATAATTTTAAATATTAAGAGATTTTAGACCATAACAATGGTCGGAAGATAGTATGGATTAATGCAAGTTAGTAAAATTATGATTTTGATCGATCGAGTTAAGCGGTAATAGATTTGACTTGGATTTTGGAAGAACGATCTTGAAATCAAGTTCAGAAAGATAATATTCGAAATCTGTCCCAGCGAGAAACGATTATCCTACGGGAGCGCCGGTGTGGTGATTTCACGTCCGACGGAGATAATCGAACTCAAGGGAACATGTTCGGTGCTTATTCCAAACGAACTCGATGAATGGAACGTATCAAATGGAATAGACTTAGGTTTGGGATTTGAACTTAGTTGTTTGAGGAATGCTAAGAGTAGACTAAGAAATGTTCAAATGGTGATATTGAAGTTGGACGGTTTGGCTAGACGAACTTGGATGGCGGTAAGAACGGTTGTTAGAAGAGCATGACTTGGTGGATCAATGTACAACTTGGGATAAAATGAATAGTGACGATAAAGTGTCTGTTCGTTCGAGGATAACTATAACGATTGATCTTCTTCTCTTGTGCGGGTACAACTTCTTACTCGCACTTGTGTCACGTCCGGATAGGACAATCATTCCGCGGGAGTGTTGGCGAGGTGATATCACGTCCGACGGTGATGATTGAACTTGTGGGAGACCGGAACGTGACAATCGAAGGATCATTTGACATGTGGTTCGATACGAAAAGACAATTTTTAGAATTTAAGTGAATCTAAGGATTTTTGGTGAGGAGTTAGTCTAGAAACATGAAGTAAGAGATGTTGGATGGTTTTATGAATGGATACGTAGATTATGCTGGACGACTTAGAGTTTATGATATACATCTATGATTTATAATAGAATTGTGGCTTAGTGATACAAGCGTAGAAAAGGGTGGGTTTGCGAATTCTATCAAACGTGATAAAAGAGATAGTATGTGCGAATCGATGGGTTAGACCTGCAACGTGGGCGTATCATGGGTTCGGTTAAACGAGCATGTTGGTAGGATAGGATGATCTGTGCTCGATGTTTAGAAATCTGAGTGAAACGAGCTTAGGTAGAATACCCGTGTAAATGAACAATTGTTTGACCTTAGGGTGTTTGGGGCGAGCATTGTGTAACGCGGTTGCACGATGAGTCACAAATTTGAACTGTACCTATGACTTTGTGAGCTGTCCTAGTAGCTAGGCAGACGACCCTGTGCCATGAGTTTAACTGGAGTGGCTGACTTGAGAGTATCGTTCGGGAAGAATGATAGAACTGGGGCAACGAGACTTAGAGTTAGGATTTGGAATTGGGGATATACCCTAGCAACGTTTGCGTTGAAACAAACGTAATACGAGATAGGACTCGGGTAATAATTGATTTGGTCGGATCGGTTATGCGACGGTGAGGAATAAAACGGTATTGGAGAATTGTTGGACGGAACTCTCACGATTGAATGGAAGATAGTGAAGATAAGTTGGCGTGATGAGTTGGATCGTTGCTTAGAAGATGTGCATTGCTACTAGTAATGCTAAACTTGAATTTGGGTGAGATTGGAGTAGACGATAACTGAATCGAACCAGAGTTCGGTCATACATATAGCAGAACGATCCGCGTTTCAAAAGATTTTTATGAGTAGCTTGTCAGACTTAGCTGTCACTAAGCTTGGTTGAAATACACATATTTGGGGGATGCCTTGAATATGGGTACGATTCAGACTTAGCGATATGCATAACTCGGATGCAGCTGTAAATAAAAATGTTCGGACTCGCATGGATGAGTATGGCAACTGAAATAGGTCAGCCTCAACCTAAACTATCATAAAGGAAAGATTGTATCGTCCCCAGTGCTACCGAAAAAGTTCTGCGCTAAGGCGCAGTGCGAGACTGAGTTTGGGAATGCAATAGTTGTACAAAGGGATCATTCGGATAAAATGATTAACCACTCGTGCGAACAGAATGAGTAAAACGAATAGGAAGTTAAGTTCGATTGAACCAAAGACTTGAAGGATTAGAGCGTACCCTAGGTGGGCAATTTAGCTCTGTGCTAAGGCGCAATATAGACTGAGCCAAAAAAAAAAAAACTTAGGTGATTGGGTATGATTTACTTAGCGAGATTGGGCGGTGACTCAGAGAGATTTGATGCAAACGAGATTGGAAAATAAGCCGAGATTCAAACTTTTGGGTTTAGGCGTAACGATGGGTTTCGATAGGTGAGGTCAAGTAAACTGTCAAATGTGTTCGGATGCATTTGGTTCCTATAATAGATAATATAATAAGTTGGGCAAGTCCACCAAATTATGAGTTATAAGTGCCCATTGAGTTATAGAATACTCTGTGTTTAGGTAATACAGCCCTGCACCAGGTGCAGTAGATTTTAAGTCGGGAGTGCAACGATTAAGTTGAGTATAATACGATGGCATTGAACGATAGAGTCGTTCGATGAGAGTTAGCTAAATATTGGCGTAACGCTTGGTAAGAAAATAAATGATTGTGGTATTAAGACAGTCCTTGGAAGTTAGACGAGACGTATATAGTTAGTTTAGTAAGTGTGCGTTAGTACGAGTTGCGCTCAGGAAGTCTCGAGGACGAGACTTGTTCTGAGTAGTGTATAATGTAACGACCTGCTCCGCTCAACCCGGAGGGCCGATTCAAATGGCACAAGTGTAGCTATTCAACCCACCTTGCTCAGCGAGATGGCTCGTTCGATGCAAAGGCATTTATGCTGGGATCTTCAATGGAGTCAGACTTAGGCTATCAGAGGCGCGTCCGGAGTCTCGCTCGACCGATACGATACATCGCTAAGGTGGGTGGCCCCAGTGAACCTGTCTCTACTTAGCTGCACACTAAGAAATGGATGCTAAATGCTAGTTTACAGGCGATAACCTTTGCATGCTAATAAAAGAGATGAACGCACATAGGTAAGGGGATAACCCCGCCTTATCATTTTATAGAACATGGAGATTTTACTTGCTATTGGCGTAGTCGGAATTGTTGAGTTGGAATGTAGTAATTTCCTTCATATATGCCATAAAGTAGTATGAGTTTGTACTGAGGCGTTGCACCGCACGGAACATGACACGGGATGGAGTAAAATCATGTTGCATGCATAGACGAGGAAGGCTATCAAGTAGTCGTTTCGAGTCAGGAGATGGGAAAAAGTAAGTTACTCGAGATATACAGATCACCGAGGCAGTCTCTAATAAGGGAGCTGCGTAAAGAAGAAAAGATCCGAGTGTAGTTCTCGGCAAAGATTGATCCGAGAGTTATCCTCGGCTAGGATTGGAAGTGGGGGAGTAGTTGCATAGTCACGGACAACTGGTTGTGCACCAGGAAGAGAGTCCTCGATACGATTGCTGAGGCATCCAAATTGTGTCGGCCCGGGAGGAGAGTGCTAGTGTAGTCCTGGCAATACGCTAGCTGATGACTAGCGGGCGAGAGCGAGACATCCAGCAAGGTTGCTACCGATCTGGATGGGCGTCTACTTGTTAGTCGGTTGGGAGGCCCAGCAAGGCTAGCAACCGAGCTGGGAAGACAGTCGTCCATCGCAGATTATGTCCAATATGGCTAGTAGAGCCAGTGACCTTCATATAGATAAGTCATGTTTGTATAGCGGCTATCAGCATTGAATAAAGGAGAAACGGGAAGGAGTGTGTTGCACGATATTTTGCATAAGTAGAATGGATGCACAGTATCACATATAGTTCTAGTAAAAATGGGTCTTGTCAGGCAGAGGCACGGCATAACACTTGGGTTTCATAGATCATTGTTTATATTGCTGCATATGACAGTGAAGGCCGAATGGTAAGAAATGGTAAGGTGAACTCAATTGTTCATTATTATGACACTCTTGAGCTGGCACGGAGATTACTTTCTTTATATTGCCATGTAACTGATCCTAAGACAAAAGAATAGAATGACAACAAAATCAGTCGGTGTACATAACTAGTGAACGTGCTTGTTTTGTGGCATGGGCGAGATGCCTCCCATCCAGTGCATTCAATATACTGATACCCAACCAGTCTGCATGCAGGGTGCAGGGGAAACTCGTACGGATTCGGAGATTGCTTAACACAATGAGGCGCCGGACCGCACTTGGCGTCTTGGAGCGTGGCGCACAGACCTGGAGCTCGCATATATGAGACATATTGTATGAGAACATTGTCATCCAGATCGTTTGAATTGGTTCTAAGCCTAAGGGCATATTCATTGTAAGAGAGAGAGAGAGCATGAGCGATTTGTAATCTCGGCCTAGCGCCGCTTGTAATCTTTACTTCATATCAATAAAGAGCTTGATTTGGATTCAATACTTGTGTTCATTTTATGTTTCTGCTATAACGACTCTGTGAACTAGTTATCAACGGCCGTTTCGGTATTTGTCTTGCGCGGGCGCAACCCCAGGCTCGCGCGGCATCGCGTCCCGATGGAAACGTACGTCCAGCGGGAGCGCTGGCGCGGTGATTCGCGCCTAGCGGGGACGACCGATTTCGGCGGGAGATCGGGGTATGACAACAGCTTGCTTAGCATCATTATGAAATGATTTAGCTGTACTGGCTGTCGATGCGACATATATACCATCGGCCATGGGTAAATGTCGTCTTTACGCCTCTTTTAGAAAAATTAACATCGTGTTGATATTAACTTTCTCTTGTCTTCTTTTCAGTGGAAGACGTCTACGGGGAGGGCAGCATCGACGCAACTTTTGGCTTTGTTACAGCTCCTGCCGATGACACGGAGGTGCCCGACTTTGAAGAGAAAATATTTTCGGGTGCCGGTTTGCCCGAAACAGTTTCGATATCTCGAGAGGAGGATGATCCTGTCATTACGACTATGCCTCCTTTGAGTATGCCAGCCACTTCGACCGTTGTTGGCGCTTCTTCTTTTGTCGCACCATCTATTGAGGCGACGACTGTGGCAATATCGTCTGCAGTCATTCCTGGAGGGGGATTCTCCGATATTGCAGCCACTCTCGGCTTCCAATCTGATTTCGCCATGCTGATTGACCAGTATACTAGTATTTTCTATACCACTTTGAAAACGCTGATATCAATTGTGCTGGAGAAGAATCTAGGTTTTCAGGCTTTGAGGAGGTCCTCCCAGTTTGTGATAGCGTCGATAAGAGATTTCAACGATGCTAGGAGAGCTGATATACTGGAGCAAATAGTTAATGGTTTAGAGCAACCCATTAACGGTTATTTACAGCTATCTCGAGGCAGTATTGATGACCTGGTCCAGGTTGAATATGACTCTTTGACTGCGAGGCTTGTTGGGGAGATGGAAACTCTGGGTAAGTCCAACGAGGCTCAGCCGAAAGATCGGGCATGAGTCGTGGGTACGTCCAGCCTACGCCGTAGCATCGGCGGTAGAACGCTGTCTAGGTCAACTATCTAGATAACAATCTCATGCAATCAATATATAAACCTGTCAAGATCTCAACTCCAAACGGAGGAGCAATATCATAATGATAATCAAGTACTCAATCACGAATCTAAGCACGATAAGATAACAAGAAGTCTAACAACTACAAAGTCTAACCAACAACAACTACTACAACAACCACAACATCAATAATAATAATACATCATCCAAAATAATATATAATACAAGGTCTCAATCCAAAACCGGAGACAAATCCGGTGCTAAAAGCTAATACAATCAATAACAAGGACCTAGTGTTCCCGGCTACCAACCCGGAAATCACCCCTAAACTAGAGGGTCCCTGTCTGCACCATCGACAGGCTCAGGTCCATAAAATGTCGGACACCAATCCTCCGGATACTCTGGAAAAAAAATGTCCAATAAGGAATGGAGCAAGTACATCTCTAACAACAGTTCCAGTTAAATGATAAAAACTATAAAACAGTTATAGCAAGTAGCAAGGAGAATAAAATAAAGTATGGAACAAGAAATATACATATGTCACTGGTACATAAAGGTAAAGATGCATGAATGTCAGAAGCAAGATAGTAATAACTGCAAGATACAAGAAATCTAAACTAAGATCAAGTCTGTGCACAAGAACGTGTAGTGAGTACAGCTTGAAATACATGTAGAGAGTCAAGTCCAGAAACTATAAGTGAGACCAGCAAGAAATGTAAGTGAGTCCAGACTATAAAGAATGAACTCGGTGTCTTTGAAATACTTGTTTTGACATGTAAACGTCTAGGGGTAAGTACGGCTCACCGCGCACTGGGTGCGCGGCTGCTATCATTCCAGATTAGACCAGAGGGGATAATTCCTGATGATTCCAGATAGGAATATTTAGATGTCTACTCGAGTATTTCCTCGCCCCGACTAGTACAAGTGAATCCAAGACCCAACACGTAAATCAAGTATGAGTCCAGCCTGAAACATGAGTGATGCCTGTAGTGATGCCTGTAGGTGATGCCAGTAGTGATTCCAGAATAGAGGCCAGAAACATGAAAATATGTGTCGCAAGTAAATGAATCCAGAAATACCAGTCCGTGTCCCGTGTTGTGCCAGAAAAATCAGATGATACTATACTAGAAGCTGAATCATAATAATCATCAGATAATAAAAACTATCAGAGAATGTACTCGCCTGACGTCATGAGCAACTGGCGATCCGAACCGGTGTCGCAAGGACCTATTACGAAAAGTAAGATTAAACAGGGTTCTAATAAATTAAACAGATATAAAATAATTAAAAATAGGCTTCTAGGGTCGTTCTAGGTTAAACGGGTCAAACCGGTAAAATCTGGATCAAAAAGTCAACTCTGGGTCAAATCTAGGTCAAAAGTTGACTTTGGCGGTCAACCGAGTCAACTACGATCAACTCTAGGTCAAACTAGGGTGCCCCTGAAATTCTAGGCCAAAACTAGGTCATTAAGCTAATAAACCCTCAAACTCGCCTCCTTGAGATACCGGGATACCCTCGGTATCCGATATCTCACCCTATGCTACACACCCCGCCTAAACCCGCTAAAACCTATGCTAGCACGCGTAATTATATACACATATACATATAAAAATCACTCCAATACTATTCCTAGGCTATTGCTCAAATACCCCGCTCGAAACTCAATACCTTGGTGAGATACCTTGATATCTCAAGGTATTGGGATACTCTCCAATACCCCTCTAACTACCCCTCTAGTTAGCTATCTAGGTATGTAGATATATTCCCAGTTATTAATTTAGGCTAGAATATCTATAACTATCATATATTATACATATCTAAGTATCTATATATATATACACATAGCACATACACACATACACATAAAACCCATATACCTTACCTTACCTATACATATATATATATCTATCTATATGTATTTATATATCTATACCTATAGATATATATCTATCTAACTATCTATCTAAATCTATCCATCTATCTATCTATCTAGCTAGCTATCCATCTATTTATCTAACTAGCTATCCATCTATTTATCTAACTAGCTATCCATCAATCTAACCACTTATCTATCTATCTAATATATTTAGGTAATTATCTATCTAACTATCTATGTCTATCTATCTATTTATCTATCTATCTACTTATATATCTATATATCTTTCTATTTATGAATCTATCTATCTAACTATCTACCTATCTATTTAACTATCTATCTATCTAGATATCTATCTATCTAACCACCTATATATCTATCTATCTAATATATCTAGGTAATTATCTATCTAACTATCTATGTCTATCTATCTTTTTATCTATCTATCTAACTATCAATCTATCTAACTGTCTAACTATCTATATAGATATCTATGTTTCTAGATATCTATCTACCAAGATATCTATCCATCTATCTACTTATATATATCACTCTCTCCCTTGCTACTAGCCGCGACTGCCGCTGCTACACGTTGCAAATGCCGCTGCGCTCGCAGCTGGAGCCGTTGGAGCTGCTGCTGCTGTGAATGCTGCTGCTGCAGGCCGCGCTGCAGCGAGCTGCTGCAGCGACGCGCTGCCGCTGCTGCCGCGGCGCTGCTGCGCCCGCGCGCTCTGCTGCAGCCTGTTGTGCTGCTGCTGCTGCTGCAGGCCGCTGTTGCTGCTGCTGCAGGCCGCGGCGTGCTGCCGCTACTCCCACGGCGTGCTGCTCCTGCAGCTGATGCTGCTGCTGCCGCGGCGTGCTGCCGCTCGAGCGAGCTACTGCCGCGGTGCCTGCAGCAGCTGCTGCTGCTCTGCTGTGCAGTCCGCT
>JAYESA010000004.1:264177426-264179926 GCA_036927795.1 Iris macrosiphon | reverse complement strand
GCTCTCTGAGCATCTCCTACTATCTGCTCGAAAGTTGCCTCGCGGTCGCTCTTGGTCAAAGACATGACCGCCATGACCAAGCTCTTGTGAAACTTCCTCGCCTTAGCTGCCTCACTCGAGCCCTCCACGAATCTGCCCAGACGGCAGAACTCCGCTTCGTACTCATCCACCATCATGCTCCCTTGGACGAGTGCCTCGATCTGGCTCTCCAAAGCACTGAGCGCCACATCTGGAAAAAACTTCTCCTTAAAAAGCCTCTTGAAAGCCTCCCACGTAAGCCCTGGTGCCACGATCCTCGTATCTGTGCGATACCATGTCAAGGCGAGGTCGAACATTTGACTGCCCGCTGCCTCTATCTGTATACTGTCTGGAATCTGTGCCAGTCTGAAGATACCCTCAATCTACTCTATCCAGTCATCCGCGTACATGATCCCTTCTGTACCCTGGAACTCCTTGGGCCGCATCCTCTGGAAGTCAATGATACTACCCGGCCTCGGCTGCTGAGTCTGATCTGCCTGTGGCTGAAACTGTGCCACTCTATCCACTACCGTCATGGCCACCTGGTGGCCGTTCTCAATGCCCAGCCTCATCACATCCACTTGACGGTGCTGCGCGTCCATCATCTCCCTGAAGAACGCAAACAACTACGCGGCATCTACTGGTACAGGAAGTGGTGGAGGAATCACCGGAATGACTGGGGTAGTCCTCGGATCGACAGGTGAAGGAGGATCCCCGAGAGAAGCAAATGCTCCCTCGACCGCAGGAGTGGTGAGTGGAGCGGTAGCAGCTGCCTGAATACGAGCTGGACGAGAGGTAGCAGACCTCTCGGTGGCAACTGCTGGAACAGTACGATGGGATCGTATCTTCGAGACATCCTGAACACAGATCAAAAGAGTTAATACGACACAAGATACGATATCATCAAAGAAGGACAGTAATATTTCAAAAGAAAATAATTTCAGAATAATTATATTAGAATTTTTCCTAGTCGTGATTGAGTACACCCTCATCCGAGATCCTAGATGCTATATCCTAGGGCAGGCTCGCAGCAGTACAACTAAGTTGTTGTACCACCACGACATCGCACTAATTGTGAATTAAGACCTGCATGGGGCCGCCACCAAAAACGTGTCAAGACCCGCACCCGAAAAATCAGGCATGAGTCGTGGCTACTGCCAGCCTACGCCGCAGCATCGGTGGTAGAATGCTGTCTAGGTCAACTATCTATATAACAATCTCACGCAATCAATATATAAACCTGTCAAGATCTCAACTCCAAACGGAGGAGCAATATCATAATGATAATCAAGTACTCAATCACGAATCTAAGCACGATAAGATAACAAGAAGTCTAACAACTACAAAGTCTAGCCAATAACAACTACTACAACAACTACAACATCAATAATAATAATACATCATCCAAAATAATATACAATACAAGGTCTCAATCCAAAAACGGAGACAAATCCGGTGCTAAAAGCTAAAACAATCAATAACAAGGTCCTAGTGATCCCGGCTACCAACTCGAAAATCACCCCTAAACTAGAGGGTCCCTGTCTGCACCATCGACAGGCTCAGGTCCATAAAATATCGGACACCAATCCTCCGGATACTCTAAAAAAATATGTCCAGTCAGGACTGGAGCAAGTACATCTCTAACAGCAGTTCCAGTTAAATGATAAAAACTATAAAACAGTTATAGCAAGTAGCAAGGAGAATAAAATAAAGTATGGAACAAGAAATATACATGTCACTGGTGCATAAAGGTAAAGATGTATGAATGTCAGAAGCAAGATAGTAATAACTGCAAGATACAAGAAATCTAAACTAAGATCAAGTCTGTGCACAAGAACGTGTAGTGAGTCCAGCATGAAATACATGTAGAGAGTCAAGTCCAGAAACTATAAGTAAGACCAGCAAGAAATGCAAGTGAGTCCAGACTATAAAGAATGAACTCGGTTCTTTGAAATACTTGTTTCGACATGTAAACGGCTAGGGGTAAGTACGGCTCACCGCGCACTGGGTGCGCGGCTGCTATCATTCCAGATTAGACCAGAGGGGGTAATTCCTGAAGATTCCAGATAGAAATATTTAGATGTCTACTCGAGTATTTTTCTGCCCCGACTAGTACAAGTGAATCCAAGACCCGACACATAAATTAAGTATGAGTCCAGCCTGAAACATGAGTGATACCTGTAGTGATGATAGTAGTGATTCCAGAATAGAGGCCAGAAATATAAAAAATATGTGTCGCAAGTAAATGAATCCAGAAATACCAATCCGTGTCCCATTTTATGCCAGAAAAATCAGATGATACTATACTAGAAGCTGAATCATAATAATCATCAGATAATGAAAACTATCAGAGAATGTACTCGCCTGACGTCTTGAGCAACTGGCGATCCGAACCGGTGTCGCAAGGACCTATTACGAAAAGTAAGGTTAAACAGGGTTCTAATGAGTTAAACAGATATAAAATAATTAAAAATAGGCTTCT